>SNQJ01S0013388.1:0-54132 GCA_010110895.2 Picea sitchensis | reverse complement strand
AAAAAAAAAAAAAAACAATAAAAAAATGTTAATTTTGTTTATATTAATTTTATTGAAACAAAATATAAAAAAACTTATGAAGTTGGGGCAAGGGGTGATTCCCCTCCACAATTTTTTTTAATTGTGTTTATTACTTTTTAGTTTTTTTATATAAATTTGTTTATATATATTGCATGGGGACCTGTTTTCCCAAAAAAATCCACATACCTGTCGTTACTTTGTTTCGAGGAATTGGGGACCCTTAGGAAACTTACCCAAATTGTTGGGGACTCCATAAACGACTTGAATATTTGTTGGTCATCCCCAAAACGTTCCAGACAGATTTGAAGGACATTCCAGACAGAGTTCGAGGATGTTATGGGCTAATTTCAGAATTTTATGGGCAGATTTTGGGGATATTCTGGGCATATATCTTCAGTCTTAACAATCATGGAAATTGATGATTGGACAATAAGATCATTTTTCCCATCCATTATTTTTATATTCATTGAATCTAAATCTGTTGTAAAAGTTGTAGCTCAAAACATGGGTTTCTGGTGATTTAAATATTGTATTTTCAACAACAATGTTACAACAAGCAAAGCTTCCATGTCAAAAAAAAAAGGAAATGCAACATTTCAAAGGGTTGATCCTTGTGGTTACTGCTCTTATTCTTCTCATTTTTTTGGTCATCTTAGCTTTTACATATTGTACATGTGTTTCCAAGAGTCATTCAAGTCTAGTGCTTCCACCATCCCAACCTCAAGCATTGTGAAAACAATCATATAGTAGTGACTTCGATTGGGTACTAAATGTTTGAATAAATTTCTATTCAATAACCTTCTTAATTTGAAATATGAATCTAATCTCTTTACAGAACTAGTGTTTTATAGTGGTTTTCAACACAACCGTAAAAATTTGCAAAACCTATTGACAAGGGAATGTCTTTTTCATTTTAACATAATCATTATTAACAAGAAATGTGAGGGAAAAAAACTACTATAGAGGCAGTTCTCACTTAAGTTTCCTAAAGTTAAATTGCATTTTGCTTAAGTTTCCTAAAGCTAAACTACATTTTGCTCTTGTCTAGCAGCCAATAATGGAATGTCAAACTTGGCCATTTTCTAAATTGCTCGAGCTTTTTTAGAATTGACAAGTGTAAGGGTTGTGCATAATATTATATAGTATAGCGTGTTATGCTTACAAGCTTGAAGCAACTACAAATGTTTATGGTGAATTTTAAAATTTTGATTTTATTATATATATATATATATATATATATATATATATATAATTGTCATCCACAACCTAACGTCCACTGAAAAATTTGGGGGTGTGCTTTAGACATCCCAGGGACACGTCCCCCCATCCCTGTCGTTCCTTGTCCCGAATACCAATGCAATATAGATATATATTCTTTAAATATTTTTCAATTTGGTTCTATTAATTTCATAAGTTTAATTTAAATTTATGCTTAAACGTATTTGTTGTTGGCTTTTTTCATTTTCGTTTTAGGAATTTGATTTTTTATTTGTTTTTATAAGTGGAGGATTGAGGGGATTTTTTTCCATATTTTAATTTTTATTAATTATGTGTTATTTTTTTTTAATTAAAATATTTTTAAAAATCGTTTTTCCATCTAATTTTTGGGTTTTCTCTCCTTTTATTTCTATTTTTTCCTATATTTTTTATTTATTTAGAAAATGTTACAATTTAAGCCCAAAAAAAAAATAGTGTTATTAATTGCACATGTTTTCAATTTGAGATTATTTTAAGTTTGTGTTGCAACAATATTGATTGTGAAGACCCTGGTTTCAAACAAGTTATAATCTCCCAAAAAGATGGGGGTGTTATCAATAGCGTCTTTTTTCGACTTGAGGGTTGATTTTAAGATTTCCTTTGTAACAGTATCGGTTGTTAGGGTCATGGTTTCAAACAAGTTGCAATTTTAACAACCCACGATCACCCCCTCCCAAAAAAAAATTCCAACTGGTATCATCACTTTTTCGATCCAGGGATTGATTTTTAGGGGTTTTTTGCAATATTACTAGTTGTTAAGGCCATGTTTTAAACAAATTGTAATTTCAACCCCAAAAAAAAAAAGATGGTACTTGTAGCATCACTTTTTTATTCAAGGGTTGATTTTTTGTAATTTCAACCCCAAAAAAAAAGATGGTACTTGTAGCATCACTTTTTATTCAAGGGTTGATTTTTACTTCCCTCCCCACCTCGCCCCCACTCCTCCCGAAAAAAAGAAGAAGTTGCTACTAGTAACACATATTTTCGATTCAGGGTTGTTTTTAAGGTTTTTCTTAGCAAAATTGTGGGGTTTTGAGGCCATGGTTGTAAAATATTGTAATTTTCACCCTGAAAAAAGGGTGATTTTGGGAGTGTCACTTTTTTATTTGGGGTAAAAATAGCCACTAAATGCAACCTCTAAAAAATGAGAACTTTAGAAGGTTCTCATCCATTAGGTAATTGTGTTCCTAGTACAAGAAACAATAATCAATTGTAGTACATAGCAATCCTATGCTCTCAACCTCATGGGTAAGTAGATCATGTCACCCATCTCAACAAATCTTTACATAAGAAATTAGATACTCTTGATGGTTCATCGAGAACCAATTTCATGTCAAAATTATCAACAAATGCATCACGAGAACTAGCTTGAGCTCTCCGCTTCGTCAAACCAACATCGATCCTAGCAAAGGCCAATTGTAAAATCTCAACTATGTCAATCATTGCATCTCAACCAACCTGAGAGGTACCCTCCATCTCGGAGGGTAAAGCTACCAGCCTAGATGCATGAGATACTAGAAGAGGTGGAGGATAAGGTAGAGCAAGTAAATGCACCTCTTCAAATATATGTGTGACCTTTTTTAACACCATACAATTCAGATGGATGGTTAGTGTAATTGGACTTCATATTATAAAAAAACAACATAATAAGCCTCACAAAATAATGTGGTGCCTTTTTGTTCCATGGAAACCTCCCAGATGTCACAAGGAACCGATCATAAAGATAATGAGTGATGTGAGGATGTTTGAAATATTGAACCTTCATTGTCAATCGTTTTGGACCTTGTTTAAAATTGAACATGGATATGGATTATTGTTTACAAACTTTTTTCTCTATGGTAGGCTATTTATCTGGGCCCTTCATTGTATGCGTGTGCATCCACATAATTTCAATAAACCCATCAATAGTTGGCCCAAATGTTATATAAATATCAATAAATTTGCTTAATGAGTGCAAAACTATCTCCAAGCTCTGTTGACTCTTAGCACAAAGGTCCAATTTTTCAAGGGTGTCCTTTAATTTTGCATGGTGGGATATGCAATGTTGAAGAGTCAATGATTAAAGATCCTCAGGAATATCTAAAGGGTAAGTAGTTATAGGCACATACCACATATTTAAAACATTAACAATTAGAAATTAAGAACATGTGATTTCTAATTGTTCTTAATTTCTAATTGTTAATGTTTTAAATGTGTGGTATGTGCCTATAATGACCTACCCTTATGTGCCTATAATTTGCATTTAAAAACCAAAAAATGATCATAAATATCGGCACTTTACCAAGATACTCATCCTCACATTAAGCATTGCCTTCATGTCAAGCTTAGCCCTCCGTGCATGACCCTATGCATAAGACCTCTCATGACTTGTAGGTACAAATACACAAATATAAAGAAAAGCACACACACACACACGCACACATGGTCGATTTATAATATACAAGTAAATTTTAAGGAATTTACCTACCATAAGTGATGAGCATGGTGGGACCTATACATTTATGGACAAAGGAGAATATTTTGAGTTTGGATCATAATCCCTCTACCGTGATTTGTGGTCCAATGAGTGGTGAGACAACCAAGGAAATGGTTCAAGCATAGACTGAACTAGGGATGGATTCGCACTCTAATGGATGATCCAATAGGTGATGCATCTGAAATAGAGACAAATATTAACTTAGAGATCATGTGTGTTTGATTCAATGCATGAATACATTTCAATATGCATGTACACACAATTATATATGCATAAATGTACATATCATAGACATTGTATCGAGAGTCTATGGACAAATTTGACCATCTCCTACTATTGTGAAATGGGGGTGTACGACTAGGTGCCCATGTGTATATATATATATATATATATATATTAACATGTAGATAACTTGGGGTGCCAAGTGCGGGGGGGTCATTTTGGATCCTGAGGGAATTATGGAAAATTCATTTGCATAGGGTCTTGGAAGGACATCAAACAATTAAGCAGAGGTTTATGCTCTCTATTAAGGTATCCTCCTAGCAAAAAAGAAATTTTCATAGGCTTGATCACTATCATGGATTCAAGTACAATTATCAGCCTAATGGTCTCAAAGGAATTTCCCTCTAATAGGAAACTAGATTTCATTGTTGCTCATGCTCAAAACGATATTGATGGTTTCCACAAGATCTCATTTCCACCAAGTTTTTAGAGAATTTAATCAACATGATTATATGTTGCCTAACAAAGTAGTAGCCTACAAGTCTGGTGTCATTTGGACAAAAGATAGGTGTAGCATGCACCCAATTCTTAATAATCCTAAGTTTTATATGGGGTGGACACTAATTAAATTTATTGAGAACCACTTTTCAATCAACAATAGTCAACAGATCTTATGTAAGAACCCTAATTTTGAAAGGATGGGCATTTCCTCCTCTCGTGTGTTGGAAGTTATGGTTTCTTAATCTTTTGCACCATGTGTGGAAGAATCATTTTTTCATTGTGAGATTGTGAATTGTTGTGGGGAATTTGCTTGCATGGATGAAGAGGTTTGGCCAACCCTGACAAGACCTTCTCCAAGCCTTTGGTTATCTCTTTGGAACTTAGTTTTGTCTGGATTTTCTGCAAGGCGCGAGGAAGGTGTTTTCTTCTAGTGGTATTGGGGCTTGGTTCTTAAATGCACTATGTGTGGTTTGTGTCAATTATTTGGATATATTTGTTTTGTTGTGCCTTTAGGATTCTCACTCCCTGCTAAATTTGGTTGGCATAGTCCTGTCCATTTTCCTATTTTACTTGTGTGTTTTGGGTTTTTATCTCTGGGTGTTATCTATGTGGTTCATTCTGAAATCTACTTCTCTAGTTTCTTATGGTTTCAGTAAGACTAGATTCAGATCCTTATTTTGGCTTCAGTTGAAAAAATGGCACCCATGATTGATTGGTGGAAACAAAGGACTCTCTGAGTTTTCTTCCCCTATATTTTGGGTTGAACCTTGGGACATTACCTATAAGTCTTGGCTCCTTCTCAGGTCTATTGTCAGCATGGATTTTAGAGACGTTTAATAATTCATAAGGATATCGAGAAACCATGAGGAATCAATACAATGCAATACAACCTCGATATTCTCAGTGATCTCCAAGGTACATGAGAATGAACATAAGTACACTACCTAGTCTGCAACAATCATGAACCCTCTTTTCCAGTAGAAGAGAAAATTTGATGAATTGGAGGTTATGTGAAACATGCTCAAGAATATGGTGATAAATTTGAGCAAAGATGCACAATCAATAACCTCAAATCATAGAATGTCTACGAATTCAAGTAAAGTTAAGATAAAGGAAGAAAAAACAGTGCATCATGTGTTAGAGGAAATGGACCTAGAGAAACAAAATTCTCTTCCATCCAACCATGGGCAGGAAGAAGCAATCAACCATCATGATTTCCGATAATTTCAAATGTTTATCAAAAAAATTAGAATACTAGGAGTTTTCTTGAAGTTATATACTTACAAGTTGATTAGATTGAACTACCAAGATGTAATATTTGTAAAATTTTGTAAGTTTTTTTTAGTTTTTGTAAGGCTATCACTCATGCTTGAAAACTCTTTCCGATTGTTTTGAAATTTTTCTACATAGCCATGAGTTGTGGCTTTTATAATATAAGTTTCCCAGTTTCAGTTAAAAAGAAAACATGTAAATAACTTAATAACATAAATATCCACTAGATTTGAGTTATAACAATTGTTGGCATCCGAGTAAGAATATCATTTACTTTAAAATAATACTTCATACATTAATTTAATATTGGTTAACCACAATAACATTTTGTAATCCTAAAATGATTCATCACACATTTTTTAAAATAAGTTATCTTATATGGGCCACCAGGAAGGGGGCACCCCTTCCTTCTCCATTCAGTATGAGATCATGTAGAAGTTTGTCAATAAATTCTATTGTAAATTTCCCTCACTAGTCTTGTTGAGCAGGGCTCTTCCTAACAAAGAATTATCATGTCACTCGCATCAGTTAGTTATTTAATAAACAACCCTTGCTAGTCTAGCTAAGTAGGGCACTCCATAATTATTGTTAGTGAGTCACTTTATGTCAGTCAGTAATGTTGTAAATAGCTCTCACTAGTATCACTGTGTAGAGTGCTCCCTAAATAAAAGGAGCAAATTCCTTACAACTGCTAAAGAAAATTCACCCTGCCTAATCAAGGGTGCCCTATTTTGTTGAATAGATTTGATGGTCTTTTTTATGTTACTCCCAACATCTTCTTGAGATTTCTCTGTGTTTTTAATGTGTAGCACTCTCTTAGTTTTTTGTTCACTAGTGTATTGTGTGGCAGTGTTTTAGTGTTCAGGTTGAATTGTAGATCAATTGGTATCAAATCCTGGATCCCAACTTGCTTTTACTCAACCATTAAGAGATTCAAAAGAGAGGCCATCCACCCAAAAAACAATCTCCAAGTTTGACATCCTTCTCAGGACTTTCAATGCACCCTCTTCAGGGCTTCCAATGTGTTATCTGTTAGGATTCCAACATTCTTCTCTTCAGTATTTTGTGCACCCTCTTCCGATGAAATCCACACGCTCTCCTCAGGGTGTCCAGTGCCTTCTCAGTGCACCCAAGCTCCCAGTGTCTCTCGGCGTTGCGCCCAACCCCAACACACCCTCAGTCCATCGATCTCCAACACACATGCAGCTCGATAAGAGCTTTCAATTGCCTAAGTTTAGGGCCAAATGAATGGATAGAATGTTGACTCTTGGCTTCACAGTCTTTCCACATACTTCAAGACATGTCCCGAGATGACTGGAGACATGAAACTTAATATCATCAATCTGCAATTGGAGGGAATTGTGTAGACTTGGTGGGACACATAGGTGGCTCGATCGATCCATTCCCACCACACATCACGATGTGGGATGGATTTTTCCAGGCTCTCAGAGAGTGCTTCTATTGATCGAGCTATCACCAGAACCTCCTCACTAGATGGTTGCAGCTTCGAAAACTCAATAATCAATCTATCCAGGGCTACATCAATATATTTTGCAAACTGCGCATCCATCTACACATCACATATCCAAAATAGGTATTAATTGTCAAGTTTAATTATGTTTTATTGTTAAGTATTCTGCATGAAGTAGATCTGTTCAAAATTCCTTCCTTGGACAAGGCTTCTCTTCGAGCCTTGGTAATGGAATGTAAAGTGGCACCTCGAATCCATTCTCCTCAAGCTCAAGCTATACCCTCTAATCTTGTGATTCACCTGCTATCCCCTCTTATGGTCTTGATACCTCACCCACCTCATCCCCTAATGCACCCTAGTGTTCTTTTCACAAAACCAATTTGCATTCTCTGCAGATTTCTGCGCACTTAAGAATTTGTGTGCCAACAAAAAATTGTTTGCAAAGATCGCTCTGCCCAAATCCTTTGCACCTACTGAATTTGTATCCATCGATAATCCTACTAAAGTAGACCCATCCATCATCTTGATGGTCTCTAATGAACCAGGAACACCTATTGTCCCCCCTATTCACCCATAATTTCTAGATTAAACATGAATTGGCCACCCTCATTATGGACAATGGAAGCCAAAAGAACCTCATCTCACAAGACCTGGTACAACGCCTCCATCTCCCCACTACTTCGCATCTAGCTCCATACCATCTTGGCTGAGTAGAAAAGGGATTCCCTATTCTTCTAGTTTCTTGGTGTTGTGTGGTAACCTCCCCCATTGGCCTATTTCAAGATATAGTCAGATGTGATGTATCCCCTTTGGATTGTGCTGACTTTTTATTAAGACTTCCCTACCAAAAGGTTTGACATGCTATGTATCACGCCAAATCTCACCAATACCACCTTCAAATTGAAGGGCACACCTATGTGCTCACATCCTATGCTCCTAAATCCACCCCACCACTTATCAGAAATGCAGTTGTTAAGCAAATCAGTATCAATAAATGTGTATCTTTGTGCCTGGTTTGCCATGTTAAACTTGATAATATAACCAATCCTACACCTCCAAATATGGTCCCTTTTCTCCAAGAATTTTTAGATGTATTCACACATCCCATGGGACTACCTCCGTTTGGATCTATTGAGAATTCCATTGACTTCATCCCATGTGCCTCTTTTCCCAATGCCCCTTCCTACCAACTCGCTCCTCAAAAAGATTCTAAAATTGAATGCCAAATTGTCCAACTCATGGACTCATGCCACATCAAACCTTCATCGTTTCCCTGTGTGTCCCCCACCTTTATTATTCCCAAGAAATAAAATTTTAAGTGGTGCCTCGTGACTAATTACCATGCCTTTAATAAAGCCACTGTTAAAAACTGTTATCCCCTACCCCGGATTGAGGATTTGTTGGACCACTTACAAGGGGCTTGCTTCTTCACCAAGATGGACTTGACAACAGGGTATCATCAAGTTCACATGCAAGCAACAGACACATGGAAGACAACGTTCAAGACCAAGTTTGGGATTTTTGAGTGGATGGTAATTCCATTTGGGTTGACGAATGCACCAACCACATTCATCGGGATAATTAATGACATCTTCAGACCACACCTGGGTAAGTTTGTAGTCATTTATTTGGATGATATTTTGATATTCACTAAATCTTGGCATGACCATATGCAACATGTGCACAAAGTACTTGAGTTTATGTGGGAACAAAAGTTGCAGGTGAAGGAAAATAATTCCTTCTTTGGACAAACTTCCATCCAATATTTGGGATTCATATTGGATACACAAGGCATGTGCTCGGATACCTTTCAAGTGTAGGCTTTGGCACAATCGCCAGTGCCATTGAATGTGCATGACCTCAAAAGCTTCATGGGCAGCGTTAATTTCTACAGGAAATTCATCTTTCACTTTTCCGAGTTGGCTCGTCCTCTGCACCAATTGTCACATCATGCCAAATTTGTTTGGACTTTAGAGGCTGAGTGTCATTTCATGATATTGAATATAGCATTATGCTCGGCCCCTGTTCTACAATTGTCGGACATGAATCATCCCTTTGATATTGAGACAGATGCCTCTCAATTTTCCATTGGGGTTTTACTTAGATAGGGAGGTCATATGATATTCCACTCAGAGATGTTAGTAGAGGCCAAAGTAAACTATAGCACATATGACAAGGAATTCTACAACTTGGTGCAGGCACTCATGCAATGACGCCACTACATTATGGGCAAAGAGACCATCATCCATACAGACCATTACCCATTGATATTCATCAATTCATAGAGTAAGATGTAGGAATAACACCATTTAAAGTGGGAAGCGTATATTCATCAGTTCCACCTAGTCATTAGAATATAAGAAGGGTACCTCCAACAAGATCACAGACTTGTTAAGTCGGCCCCTGACGTAGGTTCTGCACATTTTAGAGGTGTGTTGTGCAACTTATGGTGCATGGAAAGACATGTATGACACAGATCCATGTTTTGGTGAATTCTGGTGAGCTTTGCAATGACCTATCGTGATAAAAAAAACTCTCTTTCTGGACTACACAATTCGTGAAGGTTGGCTCTACAAACTCAAACAATTATGTGTGTCGTGGACAGAATATCGTCTCATTCTCATCCATGAAGCACATGCCTCTTCATGTGGGGTCATTTTGGCACAAACAAGACCATTATCAATCTCCAGCACCATTTCTACTAGCATGCACCGCCCAAACAAGTGGAAAAATTCATTTGCACATGCTCTCTCAATTCACAAAGTAATCCCTCTAATCTTCTGCATGGTCTTTACCAAACTCTTCACATGCCTTATCATCCATGGGAATCCATTTCCATGGACTTTCTGAGTGGTCTACCTACAACTCTTTGCAAGCATGATGTTATTTGGGTTGTAGTGTGTCATTTTTTAAAGATGGCTTTGTTTATTCCCTATCATAAAATTATTATTACTACGCAGACCGTCGAACTCTTTTTCCATCATGTGTGGCCTCATTTCAGTTTACCTAGTAGTATTATTTATGATCGTGACTCTCGCTTGCTCATTACCTTCTAGCGTACTCTCTGGTCTTCACTGGGATGACAACTTCGTTTTTCCACTAGATTTCACCCCTAGACTAACGAATAGACAAAGGTTGTCAATTGTACTCTAGTCCACTCTCTTCGCAACTATTTTTCCAAAAATAAATAGTGGGACTCTTATTTGTGTGTCATTTAGCATAGCTATAACCGAGAAACACACTCCTCCACTAGTTTCTCACCCTTTGAGGTTTGTCTTGGATTTTATCCCCTTGCGCCCTAAAAAATTCCTCTCACTCTCACCCCTTTGGGGTCTTCATGTCAACAACGAGAGCATAACTTCATTCATAGCATAGCACAACGACATTCATAGGTAGCAGCTAACTTAGAAGCAACACAAGAACACGTAAAGAAAAGGCACGATAAATGTCACATGCCCTTGGTATTTCAACCTAGAAACTGGTTGTGGTTGTTGCTAAATAAGCACTACTTCAGAGGACACCACAATAAGCTCCACCCATTACGTTATCGTCGCTACACAATTCTGGAAAGAATTGGTGAGAATGCATATCACCTGGACTTTCCACCACAACTCAACATCCACGATGTTCTTAATGTGAACAACATCAAGCTATCGGAGCCACCACTCCTTGGAGAAACAATCATGGTATGTCATCCGGTGGAAAATATCTCATATTTTTGTTGGATTTTCAATGAGTTATGGCTCATGTATTCTCTTTAAATTTTATGTTTAACTTTTACTTGAACCATGACTACTGCAGCAAACCAAGATCACAAGAAGAATAACCATGCAAAAGAACACAAGAAGTATCCTAGGAAACCCTTATCAACAAGGAAAGAAAACCCAGTGAATCCTTTGCTATATTCCTCAAGAGAAAGACCTCCCACACCATCATAAAACCTAGCACACAAAAGGGTGTTGTAATTTTCATAATTTCATACCACAACTTCTGAAATCATGAGATGACACAATGATAAGTGTGTTTCCTCAATGGGGATTCACCTTTATTTATATAAGACTTGTCACATCAAATGATGTGTCTATTGGCACAATAGGGCTAACCTCAATAACTCAAAATATAATTAATAATTACCATATTAATTATCTTTTACATTAAAGTGGGGCCGACATGTACCCTTTACATAACAATTAGGGTTACAGGTAAGTCTGACTCTTGAACAATATAGCAAGGGATCTTATACACCCACTAGTGCTCAACCACTAGGGGCACATCCATCTGTGCTCAACCACTAGGGGCACATCCATCTGTGCTCAGCCACATGGATGTCTCTCTATCTCACTACATCTCACAGGAGAACCACACTCACTGGTTCTTAACCACTAGGATCACGTTCACCTGTGCTCAGCCATAGGCACGTCCAACTCAACAGATCTTCTTTCTCACTTCGTTACACAGGAGGGTCATATGGATTTCATCATATCAACTCTCTGCTCAGAGGAGGATAATACATAATTTCATCTTTGTCTTAGAACAATGCACCCAGTTCATGGGATTTCACACATTCATCTGTGCTCAGCCACAGGCACGTCCAACTCAGTAGATCTTCTTTCTCACTATGTTAAACAGGAGAATCATTTGGAGTTCATATCAACTCTTTGTAAGGAGGAGGCCAACACAACGTTCTAGTTCTGACTCAGATAGGAACCACACACCTAACTCATGAGCTCTCTCTCATGTCGACTCAATAAGTCTGTGTCCTGGAGGATGTCTCGCATAGTTGTAATCATCCACACTCCCTCTCAGCTAGGGAGGCATTCTCCATCATGCCAAGTCTCACACAAAAGGACTCAAACTTTGTCTTGGTTGTAGTCATCAACACTCCCTCTCAACTAGAGAGGTATTCTTCACCAAGCCAGTTTGGTGAAGATGTCTGCAATTTGCTCATGTGTAGGAAGGTACTACACGTGTACTACTTTCCTCTACATCATGTCTCTGAAAATGATATTTTATCTCAACGTGTTTTGATCTATCATGAAACACATGGTTCTCAAAGAGCTTCACACATCTCTGGTTATAATCATAGAATCCATCTCATGATCAAGTAAATCTGTTAGAATCTTATGAAGCCACACTCCTTCACACACTAAATGCTATATACTCTGCTTTTGTGGTACTCAAGGCCACAGAGATTTGATTCCTGCTGCACTAGGAATCCATGGAAAACTTCAAGGTAAAACAACAACCAGATATGCTCTTCCGGTCCATTGTACTCTTTGCTCAATCTGTATCAGCATATCCCTTCAAACTCAAGTTCACACTGGAGGCATATCTCAGGCCATATCCATCCTTCAAACTCAAGTTCACACTGAGGCATATCTCGTGCCATATCCAACTATGTGCCTCGTATATATCTCAATACATGCTTTACTTGTTATCTAGTGAGTTTGTCTTGGTTGAATCATGGATTTACTAAGCACATTCATTGCATAGCATATATCAGGTCTGGTGTTGACCAAATACATCAATGATCCAATCAGCTGTCGGTACACATGTGGATCAATCTCGTCTAAATCATCATCATTTATTTTTCGTCAAATCCATCACCATCGGTGTAGACATGGATTTGAATTATGTCATACTAAACTTCTTTAATATCCCCATTGTATATTTTCCTTGACTCAGGAAAAATCTCATCATCCCTTTGTCATACTTCTTGTCCCAAGATAGTGCATCATACCTAGATCCTTCATCTCAAAATTAGAAGTCAAACCTTGCTTATATCCAACAACAAGGCTTCCTAAATAAGTTATCAGGATCTTGTCACCAACAATGTAATAATATAGGTTTGGATCAGCAACACTCTTGCTGAAACCCAAACTCATCATGAATCTGTCCATCTTCTTGTAACAAGCACGAGGTGTCTGCTTAAGTCCATACAGTGCTTTCTTCAACCTATACTCATGAGATTTCTCATTGTATATCATGAATCCTTCTGGCTGCTCAATGTAACCTTCTTCCTCAATCTCACCATTGAGAAAGGATGTCTTTACATCCATCCAATGTAGTTTTAAACTCATGGATGATAGTACAGATGGAAGTGCATCGGGCTACTGGATCAATATGTCTCATCATAGTTCACTCCCTCTACTTGTGAGAATCCTCTGACTACAAGGCTCGTTTTTTATTTTTCGACACTTTCATCAGCTGCATGTATTTCTGCCTCTTGCAGATTTTTTCAAGCCCAGACATGCCTTTTATAGCCTACTACAATGTCCCTGGGAATATTAATTGGAACAATTGGATAAATTGTTTCGATGGCTATCTTCCTCTAGACTACTGAAGAATAAGATTGGTATTGTCTCTTTTTCTCAATTAGTTTGACTCCTTCTAAGTCAAGTGACTCCCTCTGAATTCTGAAGGATAAGCATCTTCCTTTGATGTTAACCTTCTTGGAACAAGAAAACAAACGAAAGGAAACAAGACAAGAGTATCTCCTAGAGGAGATTCACGAGTACATCTCTAGAATCAAAGCATTTGTTGTCACAGCTACAACACCTACTTATAATGTAGCAACCTTAGAAATGTAGGTTATAGGCATGATAATTTAAAACAATTAAACATGGAGTCCTCTCCTCCAGCGTGTTGTTCCTATTAATGCATTGAGATCCCTCTGAATCCATGATTGTAGCAATTCTTCCTTCTTTTTGCAAGTACCCTCATGACAATGATGCAAATAATGTGTACAAGTGCATACTTAAGTGTGTACACCAATGAAGACTCTGCTTTATTTTCAATGTCATGATGAGCAATGAAATTCTTTGCTTGTTTACCATAGACTAGGAGGCAAATTATGTTGTTGTAGTTTTCTGTGGCCACCTCCACATTCTTCCATCCAAGTCATCCAATAGAGTAGCAATAATAAATGTGTTGATGTTCCAAAAATGGTATCATCCAAAACCAAATTGTGAACAAACTGTAAGAAGGTTTCCTATAAAAGTGACTGAACTTTCTCATCTGAACTTTCCTTGATCAATTGAAGCGAATGACGCAATTTCTTACAAAGAACCACCATTCGCAAGATGCACCTAGTATGGGTTATTTCACAATGTTGTGCAAGAGATATCACTTCACTATACACAGTTTTGTATCTAAACTTTGTTGGAACATGTTTTAAATATGCCTCAAAACCCTTTGTTGGAATATGCCCAGAAATTGCCACACTGCTTGATTTATACCTGGTTGTAAACTTACTCAAACAAGTTTGTAAATATGCAAAAGGGTTGTAAGATTGTTTTCATATGAATCAGGCTTTAAAACCTTTAAAAAATGAACCTGTAGTTGAAATGCCTCTGACCAATATGTAGCACAGACCATGATGTGTTTTGTCCCCATTAAAATAATCAAAGGTGATCCTTAGATCTACGTTCCTGTTACTATGAAGGTACCTTGTTTGCAGAACTGATGATGTCTTTTAAGAAAATAATTCCTATCACAGAATACTTGTTGTTCAATCTCCAAAATAATACCCTTATGTTGTAATGAATCCCTGAAGTAATGCCTTGGGATTGGAAATGACAGTGGCATAGATAGATCTGATTTTTGTTATGGAATCTTTTAGAGGCCTATGACCACTTTTTAAAATGTTTACCACCGAATTTTGGGGTCCAACCCACTCTTAAAAATGTTTACCACATAATTTTGGGCAGTCGACCTTCTTCACAGAGCTCGGCCTAAACTAGCAGGCATGCAGCCATTTTGGGGTCCGACCCTCTTCTCTTCACACCTATAGTAGAATTTTGGCAGCCCTTTACCTCCAACTTTAATGTGCAATTATATTCTTCAAGCCTGCTCTGATACCATGTTGTATTTTCAATGAGCTATGGCTCATGTATTATCTTTAAATTTTTTGTTTGACTTTTACTTGAACCATAACTATTGCAGAAAACCAAGATCACAAGAAGAATAACAATGCACAAGAAGACAAGAAATATCATGGGAAACCCTTCTCGACAAGGGAAGAAAACCCAACCAATCCTTTGCTATATTCCTCAATAGAAATACCTCCCACACCATCACCAAACCTATCACACAAGAGGGTGTTGTAATTTTCATAATTTCAGACCACAACTTCTGAAATCATGAGATGACACAATGATAAGTTTGTTTCCTCAATAGGGATTCACCTTTATTTATATAAGACTTGTCACATCAAATGATGTGTCTATTGGTACAATAGGGTCGACCTCAATAACTCAAAATATAACTAATAGTTACCATATTAATTATCTTTTATATTAATTATATTTTATATTAATTATCTTTTACATTAATTATCTTTTACATTAAGGTGGGGTCGACTTGTACCCTTTACATAAAAATTAGGGTTACAGGTAAGTCTGACTCTTGAAAAATATAGCAAGGGATATTATACACCCACTAGGGGCACATCCAGTTGTGCTCAGCCACAGGGATGTCTCTCTATCTCACTACGTCTCACCGGAACCACACTCACTAGTACTCAGCCACTAGGATCATGTTCACTTGTGCTCATCCACAGGCATGTCCAACTCAATAGATCTCCTTTCTCACTGTGTTACACAAGAGGTTCATCTGGATTTCATCATCTCAACTCTCTGCTCAGAGGAGGCTAATACATTGTTTCATCTTTGTCTCAGAATGATGCACCCAGCTCATGGGATTTCACATGTTCACCTGTGCTCAGCCACAGGCACGTCCAACTCAGCAGATCGTCTTTCTCACAGCGTTACACAGGAGAATCATCTAGAGTTCATCTCAACTCTTTGTAAGGAGGAGGGCAGCACAACGTTCCAGTTCTGTCTCAGATAGGAACCACACACCCAACTCATGGGCTCTCTCTCAGGTCGACTCAATCAGTCTGTGTCCTGGAAGATGTCTCACGCAGTTGTAATCATCAACAATTTTCAACCTCCTTTGCTCGCGGACACCATTATGGATTCCTATACTTGGACCACTCACCAGCAACAATATGTTGCCCATCTTATGGGCTGAAAGATCCAGACACCAGTGCATGCCAAGTGGATGTCTACATCAACCTTGCAACGTTATTTCCCTCACTTGTTGGTGGAATCAGGGATGCTTTTGGATCTAAATAGGGAGGAATTGGGCCACCAGGAAGGGCACACCCCTTCCTTCGCCAGTCAACATGAGATCATGTAGCATTTCCTCAATAAATTATACTATAAATTTCCCTTGCCAATCTTGTTGAGCAAGGCGCTTCCTAAAAAATAATTAGCATGTCAGTTGTGTCAGTTAGTTATTTAATAAATATCTCTCGCCAATCCAGTTGAGAAGAGTGCTCCATAATTATTGTTAATGTGTCAATTTATGTCAGACATTCATGTTGTAAACAACTCTCGCCAGTCTCACTATGCAGAGCGCTCCAAAAATAAACACATCAACTTCTTGCAGCTATTGAGGAAAAGTTGTCTAGCCTAATAAAGGGCACCCTCTTTTGCTGAATAGATTTGACGGTCGTTTTTTTGTTACTCTGAGCGTCTTCTTGATATTTCTCTATTATTTTATTGTGTAGTGCTCTCTTAGTTTGTTGTTTGTCAATGTATTGTGTTGCAGCATTTTAGTGTTCAGATTGAATTGCAGATCATTATATTTCATTAATGCATAGAAAATAATATGGCATGTGTTCACATGATGGTGTTTCACTTGTGGCATATAGTTCACACACCTTTCTTAGAATGCCATCAATTAGTTGTCATACTAAGCCATAATGATTTATTTTCTATTTATGCAGAAATACCTATATATTTTATATTTCATTATTAATGCATAGAAAATAACATGCCATACTATGCCATAACAATGGTGCTAAGTATATATGTTCTTATATTCTAGTATATATGTTCTAGTATATTTGTTCAAATATTGTGTAACTGCAAAGAATATTCTTATCCCCTTTTGTGGTTAAAGAAAAAGATTATATATATATATATATTGACAAGTCGGCCCTATTGTGCCTAGACAAGACAAATGTGAATTACAAAGGTAAAGTGGACAGGTCGAACCTAACCTAATTATTGGGGGGGCACAACTTGTATTTATAAGAGGCCTAGCACCTCATTTGTACACACACTCATCAAGCTCTCTCTATCAAGTGTGCAAGTCTGATAGTGCACAACTACAAGGAGAAGTGATGCAGCTACAAGGAAGAGTATCTCAGTAAAGGGTTTTGGTCATCTTGGTGAAGGACCATCTTGGTCTAAGTGGTGCGCTACTCTGTTCTGGTTGGGGTTTCTGGTGGATCTTCTATTTGGTGAGATATCTCTTGTGAGAGACACTGTACTTGGTTATTGAATCTATATTAAAGAAGTTTTGCTGGGTTTATTAAATTCATTATGTTGATCCTTGTTTTACGAAAATGAGGTTTTTCTCTAGGCTTGAAAAGAAATTTTTGTTTGTATATGTTGGTGTTTTGATGGACAATAACCAGCGATTGAAAATGAATAATATGAATTTAATGCAATTGAAAATGATTCATGAATCATTCTCTCTTATTTCCTTCTCACACATCTTTAGGGAGCTCAATGAAGAGGCTAACAAATTGTCTAAATATGGCTTGCACTTAGCAGAAGGGGATTGGGAACTCAATTTTAATGAGGATATATGTTCATCTATTATAGATGAAATCCAAATCCTATGTTTTGTTCTTTAGTTTTTTTGCACTTAGCAGAAGGGGATTGGGAACTCAATTTTAATGAGGATATATGTTCATCTATTATAGATGAAATCCAAATCCTATGTTTTGTTCTTTAGTTTTTTTACTAGGTTTACTTTTAGGGGATAGTTTTGTTTAAACTATGTTTCCCATCAAAGAATATATATTAGGTCTTTATGAACCTTTAATTTTTAAGTGATGTGATAGATAACTACAGACCCTTTCTTATGGTTCTATGGATTATGGAAGTCATTATTACGTTTTTACAAAAACCATAGTTGTTTCCTAATAACGCGTTGCACATGAAGATTGTAATATCAAATCATGCTTTGAATTGAAATTACATATTTTTTAGGGGGTAAGAAGAAGCCTTTGATGGCTTAGGAAGATTGTAATAAGTATATGTAGATTTTGCTTTGACAAGTTGTCTAGGAGGTATTTCTAGATATAAAGCAATGTCTTTTAAGGATAAAGAGTGTCATAAAAAAGAGACAGACCAATGTCTTAAAAACATTGTCTAACAAACATAGGGAATCAAGATGTAGGCATCAACCTATGTTGATAGATGAGAACATACTACATCTACGTAGGCTGAGATGTGACATAGAAAGAGAGAAGAAAAATTATGTGTTTTAGTGGCTCGAGACAGATGTCCCATAACACAAGCCCATGGACCTCCTTCTAATGCATTATGGATTTTGTCTATGAAAGGCAATGTCATGCAAGTGTTGGCTTGACTTTTTTTCTCTCAGAATCTAGGAATTTTTCATTTAAAATCCTTCAAGCCAAATCCATATAGTTGGTATTTAGCTATAGAAGAATCAAATATTTTGCACTTCTTATACATACATTTGATAAAAAAAGGTTGCAGATTCATATCCTATAATTACTATTGATGTGGTTTGCAAGCTGGAGGGTAATAATACTTTAGAGATAGAAACATCAACAAAGAAAGGTGTGCATATTGAATTTTGGCATTTTTTGAAAAATATGGTTAAATCAATCAAGAAATAGTTCTTCTCGGACCCTGCTTCCTTTTGAGGTAACTTTTCTGTTGTAGAATGGCATCTTGCAGGCTTCTAATTTTCTATTTCTTAGAATGCATATTTATTAATGAGATGAATGATATATTTAAAAACCAATTTTAGGTGATCAGAGCTAAATTTTAGAATTGAATTAAAATTGCTACTTTAATAAAAAAAAACATAGTCAAAATGCTAACTACAAAATTGTCTTAAGACTTTAGAGACTATAATAAGAAGCCTAGTCGAAGGGTTTTAAGAATTTACTGTAGGAAAAATCATGAAAAAAAGGTGTGGCTAGTGACTTTTGGCATTTTTTAGAAAGACATGGTTATCAATCAAGAAAATGTTCTTTCTAAAGCTTGCTTATAAATAAACTTTGGGCCTACGATCTATACCTCATCATGAGCAAGAAACCGAGTAGGAAACACCTCTTCACAAATAGAAAACTGAGTAGGAAACCAAGCAAGAAACACATATTTACATGTATGATACTCAACAAAACCTCTTCATGAGTAAGAGCCAACACCAAATAGAGCAATCTGAGACAAAATCACGAGAAAGAAATTGAGCAAGAAACACGTCTTCTTGAGCAGAAAAATGATTAGGAAAAACCTCATTACAAGTAGGAGCCAACACCAAATAGACCGGGCCGAGATATAATCATGAGAAGGTCAAGATGGAGCAGGAGCACACTAAGACATAATCATGAACAAGTCAAGACATAATTATAAGTAATCCAAATAGGAGCAAGCCAAGTAGGAGTAGGAGAAAAAGCATGAGCAGGTTGAATAGGAACAACAAAAAAGTTGCAAAGAAGTTGTAAATGACACTATTCATTTGCAACTTTTCATATACATAAGCATTTTTCCGGACAAAAAACATGTTCAACTGGAAATATTGTTTGGCCACTCCCTAGAGAATTTTCAAGACCTAATTTTTGTGCACTTCATTAAATTTAAGTTTCAGTGAACAGTTAGTGACATATTTTCAGCCAAAAATTGAAAAAAATAATTTACCACATTGCGATGCGATTGTCACAAAATAGTAACTGAGGTTCATAATTTTACTCACTATCTTATAAACTATTGTAAATTACTCATTTCATTGAACATATTTTTCAATGCTTTGTGGGGGTATCAACATTGTGAGAAGGAATGAAATTAGAGTACATATTCCTCCCCACTTGCATGGGAAAATTTTCAAATATATATAGAAGAGTGGTTAATAAAGATATGTCAACCCCCAACCTTATTAGTAATCTCCCAACCATCAACACAACAGGGTGCATTGCAAGTGCAATATCAACTACCATCGGTGCCATTTCCCTACTAAATTAGTTGTTAAAAAGACCCAAAGGTAAAGCCAACAACCACTCCTACAACAACCATACTAACAAATGTCCTACAATTCTGTATTTCTTTCCATAAATCCAAATCATCTCTGATATACAAAATGGTTCCCAAAATAAATTTTGAAAAACTAAAATGTCCAAAAAAAAAACATCTAACATGCAACAAGGACTCTTATATAGTAAAATATAAGAAGGTTTTATTTATTTCTAGAACAACTAAAGCAAATTTGTAGCAACGGTGTTCCTATTCCTTTTTTTCTCGGAGTCCTTGAGTTGTTCCTTATCTACTTCTTGGAAATAGATAAGGAGCAATTCATATTTACAATCTCAATAAATAGACTATATTGAAGTCAAACAAGTTTACATTCTATGTGCAATTCTTCACATTTAAACAAGAAGTGTTCATGGATATTTGTTTTGCATTGTAGGATGTGCCTCCATGCACAATTTGACATTAAGCTTGTATGTCATACAATATTATCTTAAAATTTGTTTTAAATTATTCATTCATGGATACTTGTTTTGCATTGTAGAATGTGTCTTTATGCATAATTAGACATTGACCTTGCATGTCATACAATATTATTTTAAAATTTGTTTTAAATTATTCATTTTATTCTTAACAATTTTTTCAACAATTTATGGGTCTCACATTATAAGAAAAGATGCATTTAAAATTACATTGTGCTCCCCTCACTTGAACAAGCGAGATTTCATGGTTCATGAGATTTCATAATTTTTAAAAGTGGGGATCTTTAAAACCAAGCCACCCCAACTAGGTCCCATTGTTCTGGGAAATACTCCACAAGGAAACAACAATGTTAAACAAAATCTCTAAAGTCAACCCCAACCTACATAAATCCATATATATATATATATATATATATATATATATATATATATATATATATATATATATATATCTTCTGGGGGTAGAAAACCATTTTAATATACAAAACAAATCTCATATAATTCTTAAAATGTAGAATTAGAAATATTAGATATTTTCCAACTGAATTATTTTAAAATAGTTAATTACAGTCAATGGAATGAATAGATAGCAAACAGACAAAACTAAAGAAGCCTCTCTATTTTGACTGCTTTGTTAAATTTCTTCCTTGCATTCCCACAGCATTGATCAAATTCCTTGTCTCCATTTCTACTGACATTTATCTCCTTTTAAATGCATGCTTAGGGGTGTAGATCAGGCAGAGTGTCATGTAAGTGGAAAAAAATATGCAAAAGAGATCTCATATTCGATTCTCATGTCCCATGCTTAAAAAAAATATCTCCTTTTAAACATATTTATTCTATTTTTTAAAACTAAACTTAAATTTTTTAATAAAATATAACAAGAATATATAAGAAAAGACCTCTAATACTTATTTAAGTGCCCATCAAAGTAAAAATGTTAAAATTGTGGAAAAAATCTTATTTTGTTTTCCTTCACCCTTTGATCTCAACACCATCGTTGTAAAAGCTTATAATAGATTTCAAAGAAATTCCAATTATATGAGCATACAAACAACTCAAGTTTCAACTTTTAAGCCAAAAGTTCAGTTAAAAAATGTATGTGTGAAGACCTATATATTTCCATTTGCCAAAATATAATATGGTCAACGCTTAGTCACCTTGGACTCCACTACGCCAATGAATAGGGGAGCGTCAAATTGGCTAATGTGTGTGCACCACCAAAGTAAAAAGCTTAAACAAGAAGCAATTTGGTGAGATGAACACCATGTTGCTGTTTCATATGCTGACACATCATATTCCTTAAAACAGGTGAGGGGGACAGGTAAAAGGTATTAGAAATGAAAGATCTTGGTGAAAAAAATCATTGATGTTTAAAAATAAAATAAAAAAAAAAAAAAAAAAAAAAAGGTAGAAAAAAAAAAAAAGAATTATTTGCATGAACAGGTGTGTTTATCTATTAATGTCTTTTTTCTATAATAAATAGAAGTTGGATAGGTTGTAGAGTTTTTTGGATTTGGGACAAAGTTATGTTGGTCTTATATTTTGATTTTTAATTTAAAATGTTCAAATGTAAGCCCTTTTCTAGAGAAACAAAATGGTAAAAATCCATGTGTATTATACTTTGGTACAAATTTGTCAAGATAATTTAAACAACTTGTGTTATGAAATGAATATTTGATTTTGATTTAGAGTTTCCAACACTCTAAGGGTTGAGTGTAGCTGCATTTATTAGGCACTCATGTTGTGGCTAGGTAATGGAACACTCAATTGTATCTATATACAAAGTAATGCATTCATGTTCTCACATACCATTAAGTGGAAGCCCACTACAAAAAGGTGGTCTTTTGTGCCACTTTGTCATTATATAATAATATCAGTGAGGTTGTGAAATTTTATATAGGGATATAGGGGTTCAACACAAGGTTGTGAAAGATGTGTATTTTATTTTACAGAACATTGACCAATGCTTACATGTCTCAATATGCACTTAGGTCAAGCCACCCCTCAAGACATCTTAACCTTCCAATGATCTCAGGAAGCAAACCCTATTTCAGATAGCCAAACAAAGGTACTTACACATTTCTAGGATAGATTGCATCAACAAAGGATGATCCAGTCTTCCAAACCCTAGCCGAGATGGTCAAATAAATCTATAGCTACTTAGGCTGCAGGTTGCTGCCGGCTCCTCAAACTGCACAAGGCTGTAAGCCTGCTTTGCCACCAGGTAGCTCTCTACAAGCTAGCGAGAGATGTCATCCAAATGAGAGGCTGGTGCCACAATATTTATAATTAGTTCTGAGACTTCTTTTGGGACCGACTTCTCATAAGATTGCCGTCATTTAGTATATTATTATTACTTCTATGGACTTCTTCTCTTTGGAGGCTAATAACCTAATATAAATTATCTTCTTAGACAGCAGTGCTACAGGTTATTAATGGCTCAGTAGGACTTTCTTCTTGCTTTAACGGGTATTCTATTCTAGTCATTTACACTTGGAGTGAAATTACCTCATGACTACCATAATATCAACCTCCTCCTAGCTAGGGTGTATAGGTATTAATGGTCTTGAGCACAAAACCTTACCATTTCACAGATAGCATCAACATGGATTATATAGACTAGATCAGGCACCATCGTATCCTTGATGTCTATCAGTTGCATCATCTCTGAAACCATACTCTATATGAGTAATCAGGCATGATGTTGTATTAGTCACTCACTCCACAGAGTGGCTTAAGAGCCATTCTTCTAATCTAGAAGAGTAAATGCTCTAAACCATTTCCGATGGAAAATCTATGTTCATCATTCATCTGACTTAAATAGTTATCTCAATAAAACATTTGATACACTTAGTCTTTAAATTAATCAGACAAAATGGAACCTGGTTGTGTCTATCCGTGGTAACTACAGTCAATGGTTTATACAAGTACTTGGTGATAGCGTATAGTCCACAGGCAGTTGGGACATATGCCGCGATAATATACGTCGCATGCGGGTCTTTTCATAGCAAACATCCCATTAGCAGCCTGCCGAAACGTGATATTACCAGCAGAGTATAGGCCTTCGTCCTGTCGGAAGCCCGTCTTTTCCACTCATAAGCAGGATCTGAAGAATATCTTCCCTCGATGTAGAACATCAACAATGGGCTCTCTACCCCATTCTTCTGAATAAGGAAGAGATGATTGTTTTACGATTTTAGGCTGGACCTGGATTGAACTTCTCCCTACACTAGTCAAAGTGCACCCTAGAGGAGATGTATAAACCTGGGAATCGAACGTCCCTGATTATTGAGCTGGACCCATTTTCCCACCACACGGGCCATTCTGTCTACACTAATCAAAGTGCACTGGAGTCTTGTAAACCCCTAGGGATGAATGTGGACTAATCAAAGTGCACCCTGGAGAGAATGTATAAACCCTAAGGAATGAATGTCTGGACCATTTCCTCTGTTAACCACAAGAGGAAAACACTGTCCTGTATCAACCTCCAAAACGGACCATTCCTCATGTTAACCACAATGAGAAATCGTTGTCCGGCGAGGCGGGCTAGTCTTCTTAAGTAACCCTCAAGAAGAGAGAATGTCTTAGACCACTCCCCATTTTAACCACAATGGGAAGTCATTATCTATGATACATCAAGAATTTGGACCATTTCCCATGTTAACCACAATGGGAAATCATTGTCCGTCAGAAATCTCAATCCACTTTTCGAACATGAAAGAATCTGTCAAAGCTGGACTTTTTTTCATTCTTGAAAATGAATGTCCTCAATAATATTTTCAATGCTCCCTCCCAACCTGGGAGTCATCTCTTCCTTTTTCAATAAGGAAGTCGTCTCCACGAGCTCCAGCTTGACTATGCAAACTCTTTCATCTTGGATAGAAGCTTTACCAAAATTTCTGCTTATCTGCTCATCTGTGGAGATATGTATTGGAGAATCACTTTCTCCTTTCTAGACTTCATCAAGGATAATGTAATGCTTGATTTCAAATGTACTTTAGTCTAGAACACTAATTTTCTGTGAAGGCTTTATGTAGCTCTGAACAATAGAGTATATCATTGTTGGAAAACTGGAACATATCCATGTGGCACTTCTTTTGTCATCATGAGATCTGATCTACTGAGTAATCATCTTGATGTTATAGGAAATCTTCACCACACTTCTGTTGTGCACTGGAGGTTCTCCACCAAGTTATCTTCTTCTATCTGCATTCAAGGGTCTCTTTCTGGTATGCCTCAAAGTCTTGAGATTTCTCTTCATATGCTCTTTATTCAATTTCTCTGGAGAACATTCTTTGCATTCATCTGATGTAGAATTCCGACTCATGGATGTTACAGATGATATAATGACTCATGTAGAGATAAGTCTAATTTACTGGAACAAGTAAGCATCATAGTCTTCTCCCTCCATCTGGGAGAACCTCTAGTTTTGGATCTTGCAATGATTTCATTCATAAGTCTTCCATACACTGTTCTTCATCATGACTTTCAATTCCTCTGCTTGATTGCTTTTATTGAGTTTATATCAGGTTGGTAATCTTGTGATTCTCGATACAATCACTGGTTGTTCTGGCTTCTCTTTCTTTCTTGGAGTCTTCATGTTCTTCTTCATGTTTTTTCTTTAGATTCTTGGGTCCATGGAGTTTCTTATAGATTCCATGCCCTAAAGATCATAGGATCACGGGTGTGGATGGACAACCAGGGATACTTTAAGGCTTCTCTTTGAAGAATACGTACCGTCTTTCATGGCTACTATCATGGATATATACTTCATCATCTTCAATGGATCATAGGATTAACTCCCTCCTAATCCTTGCTTCATGTATGAGTGCATATAATTGGCTCCCTCCGTCTAACAGAGTCCACACTTCCATCTGCATCCTTATTGTCTTCTACAATATATAATTGTCTCTCTTGTCTAACAGATTCCACGCTTTCGTTTTGTTGTCTTCTACAAAACGTCATAAGTCTTTTTCCAATTTCTTCTCGATTGTTGACTTCTTTCTATCTTTGCTTCTTCTAAGTCTCTTCATGATTGATTCGGCTTGTCTTGCAATAGCTTCCACATGATTTGTATTTCATCCTTTCATGTGTATTATCTAATGATATCCATTCTTATCTTGTTTGTTCTTCCATAGGTATAGTTCTTCTTGGAATACATTATCTTCCAAGAGATAGATATACAAGATATGTACAGAGACGATGCAAATAAGATATGTACAAGAAAAAATGAGAGTTTTGTTACCTTTAGAAGAAGAAGTCTCTTCCATCCTGCTTAGTCTTCTTTGTAGGTTCATTTTCTTCGGCAATTGATGCTTCGTGTTTCTCCTTCCTTTTCTTTAGCTCGGGACAATGATTCTTGTAGTGACCATACTTTCGACAGTTGAAGCATTGTACTTTTGATACGTCTTTCTCTTGATTTTGCTTAGAATTTATTATGATTGATTTGAATTAATTAAAGTTATTTTAGATTTATTAAAATTGTGTTAAATTAGGAAGGTCTAAATTCAAATGTATTTACTCTCCTAATTTGATGATAAGTTGCCATTTGAACAAAACATTAGAATGAGATGGATTTGGCTCTTGGTAGTTGACTAGTTTTTTGTTTTTAAGCACTCAATTTCATCATCGAAAGTGTGTTTGTAGGTGAATGTAAGATATATGGATTTGGGAAAATAAAAAATATTCTTTATATTTTGTTTTTCATAGTGATGAATAACTTGTGGAAATTAAATTACCCAATCTATAAAGAAACATGATACTATGATAGCATATAAAACCTCTAACATGTATAAATAGGTGTTACCTACAACAATCATCAATATATATTACATATTTCTCAAGTTAAAAGATATTACCTTTGGGAATACTTTCCCTATTGCTTAGTAATAAATAAACAATCAAGAATGTATATCCTTAAAGAATTCTTTCAAATACAATGAGAAAAGATGGATTAGAATATGTAACTTGGTTTAACCTATGGTTAAAACTCTAGTTTCTTCTATTACTTTTAAGTTATGTATCAAATTTAATTGTCACACATCACAACACTTGGTAATTTAAATGCATCTCTAGCCATCAAGATGCACCAGCATATTTTTATCTCTTTATCATTGTTATCTTACCCCACCTTTTGACCCATTTGTCCTTCATCTTGCCTAGGATTTATCATGTAAAAGGGACCTCAAATCCCACTTTGTGATGGTTTTCTCTCAATGATGAGCTGTGTATAATCTATTCATGAGTTAAGGCTTAGTATATTATGTATGAAAATAAAAGGAAATATCATATAGAAAGGTTTGTTGTCAAAAAGACCACATGTAGTGAGAATATAAGAATACCCATTTTGATTTGAAACATATACTTTCATAATCGTTATCCTCTCCAAACTAACCTATTATCTACAATAATATATTTTCCTTAAATACAAATACTACAAATGTAAAGTATTCATTCACTGCATCAAATTAAATAAGAACAAAAAAAATAGTAAAATATAACACTCCCACAATTGTGATTGAGTGGTCAATAATCTTAAATTAAATAAGAACAAAGAAAATAGTAAAATATAACACTCCCATAATTGTGATTGAGTGGTCAATAAACTTAAAATAGTACTAGCCTGATTTATTTTTATCATCTCATCATCATTTTTTTTAGTATCTCTCTCAATCATGGGTTATTGCTCTATACTAGAATAAATAAATTTCAAGATATATTGTTATTATACAAATTCAGTCAAGGCTAATACTATTTACAAGATATAAGGCTACTATACAAATTTCTGGAAATACCCTAATACATTCATAGCTCCAAATCACATGTTCATCACCATTAATGACTACATGATCTCTATATAAACCTATTTACACATTGCAAATGTGGCCTCTTTATTAAAACAATCATTGTTACATATACATTTACCTCATTACATATACATTTAACGCAATATATACCATACCCCCTTGGAGTCATCATATTTTTTAATATTTCTATAAGAAATCAAAATTACACTATATAAAAGGTATTGTGTTTCCTAAAAAGAGAACTGATTATCATCAATATAGTAAACAACCTCAACTTTGATAAATCTTTAACATGTGAGATTATCACATTTACAAAATACTCACTAATATTAGAAATCTAACAAAAGGGAATAGGAATTCAATAGGTATTTGAGGAGATGGAATTTAGGGGCCCCGTGTATTTCTTTCTTGTAGCAAAAGAATTAAGATGTACCAGTAAGAAATACATGAAACGCTAAAAACAATACCAGTTATAAAAACACTGAGTAAGAAACAAGCATAGAACTATCACAGTCATGAAACCCTTTTTGATTTCTGCATCAAAGAAAATTTTCTTTGCAACGAAGTATCTCTTTCAACAAAAAAACAAGTTTCTCAACCAACGAACAAACAGAGGCATTACAAGCGATGTCCATATCTTCTTTGGGAAAGTACAAAGGTATTGGAAATAGCATACGGAAAACAATCACATAGACCATGATATGTATGGCAAGGATAGAGGAACCTTGTGTAATGACAAGATTGCTTTCATAAGTGTCTTTCCCATAAGCTTCCATCGTTCTGAATAGTTTGTGCCAAGGGAAGAGAATAAAAAAAACTGAATATTTTCAGCAATGGTAGACAGGCAAAGCTAAAAGAATGTGCCAACAATGTTTAGGAAATGCACTCTTGGATTAAAACAAACTCCATGGGCCATAAGACTACACAAGCGTTTGCTGAACTATTGTACATAACTTTGGAGGTGCAAAAATCCACTGGTTGACTATCAATGACTATATAACTATAAAAACACACAAAGCCTGATTAGCATGCCCTGTGTCAAGGTGTCATCTGTAGTTGCTTACTGTATAACAAAATATAGATAAGAATCATTACAATAAACGGTAGAAGTAAGAGGGAAGGATGCAGTACGCAATTATCAATGGTTTTCTCAAATCCGTCAATTCATGCCTACCATTCTTTTGAGCCATTCCATGGTAGTGGCCTTTAGGTTGAACTGTATGCATGTACATTTTTCGCCGATTTCATGTCATTTAGAAAAAGTGAAATTTAAGATATATTAATGTCAACAAAAGAACAAAATAGGTCAGAGGGATCGCAGATTACAGCAAACATTTTTTAGCGGAAAAGAGAACAAAAATTAGTACAATATAACACAAAATTACATAACATATGCATAAATTGGTTAAACCAAGCAGGTAAAACTTGGAGGTGTCTGCAAAGAGAATGAGAATGATGCGAGTCTTAAAAGATTGTTGCCAGAGTCTACAATGAGATATTTCCATATTGATATCAATAAAACTCTCATTGACCCCACAATTTATGGCTATGTTCTGAAAGCCTTCTGCTTGGAATCCACCTTGTGGGATAGTCTCTGCCATAGTCAATTTTCGGGGCAAAATCAGAGAACACTAGGAGATATATGGAAAGAAAGTCTACTCTATTTGGAACCTCATAAAGAGCTTCTACCTTCTGATTTGAAAATTTTGGGAGTAACAATTATGGTCTTGCTTGAGACCCATGAGTGCTATCAGGCCTCAAGGTTCCTAGTCCTGGGAGAAGAGAATTATAGTGCAGTTGTAGGTTCAAGAAGTAGACGTGTTGTGCTTGAAGAGGACCGACTGCAAGATTACGTTTATGACCCTGAGAACTTGAATTTATTGCTCAAGTACAGCAGTTGAATTTATTATTAAGCTAACCTTTGTTTATGACTGGAGCAGACTGCATTTATTTCACTTTAAAGCTGGCTGATTTGATAGAGGAAACCAAACTGCATTTATGAGCCTATTTTGACCCCCGATTTTGACCCTTTTGGCTGATAGTGTGTTTCTTTAGTATGCATTTGTAGTTACATAATCTGACACTCATGATATGTCTAGATATAGAGTGATCCTACGACTCATATTATCCTCAATACTAACGGCTATTGATCCATAGTTTAACACCCAATTGGTCCATGATTTCTATTTAAAGAGCATGGAGGGCCATTTTCTGAAGATCGATTGTGAGAAACTCTATTGTAAACTATTTTTCTTTTGCATTAATATATTGTCTCAGGTGGCCGCATTGACTGGGGTCGTGGACTGTTTCCCTCTTATAGGGTTTTAACCACGTAAAAACATTGGTGTTATGATCTTTGATTTGGTTGTGTGAGCGGAACCGTTTAAGGCGTTCATCTTGTGTGGAGATACCCTGTTTTGTCGAACACAAATCGGATACACTAATTATTAAAGAAACTATCTGAATTCTGAATCCTGAGCATTTCTTAGTTGTGCTTTAATTGGGGGTTTTGTATGTTCTAGCAAATAATATAATTGTAGAATATTCAATTATCATTATATTTTTGTACACCGAAAATGAGTTGTCACATTATTAGTTCAATTGCAAATAAGGATTTGTTAATCTAAAGCTAACATTCAAAGCATTTTGTAAAGTCATTCTCTTCACCGGCATCTACACAAGTCTTAAAAGACCAAGAAAACTGAAAAAATATGATCCATTGGCAGATACATATTACATCTTAATCCACTGACAGATTACAACTTCAAACTGTGAAGCAGTTGAAGCTTGTTGCCCTTGTAGATACGTATTCTTTGCATTTAACAAACCTAAAATTGGCATACAGTACTGGGAAATATTCTTAGTTAAAACTCAAAGATCAATATCTCCCAAACAAAGACAAAAAATAATCTAATTCGTACTGCCGCCGTTAATATGCTCTTATGTCCTTTTGATCTTTGAAAATGTTCCTGTTTCTGAAAAGTAGGTACTCTGTATGCCACTACCAAGGTGAGCCCCATGAGCCTGTGGGTTTGTAAGTTCAATCCCCTGCAATACAACCAAAAAAAACAATAACACTCTATTAGTAGCTATAAGGAAAAATTAACATTGATAAATCTCAATGAAAGACTAAATTTCTTCTTAATATAGAACAAGCAATCAATGGATTGTAAATAAGACAGTTTCTAGGATCAATTCCAAAAATTTTGAAAGAGAAAGCAGAGACTTTATGAGATAGAATGGGGACAATTAATCATTTTATCTCGTATTTCATTTATTATTAAGAAGATGATAATATTAGAATGTCTATCAAGTACAAACCTGCACAGGTGTAAATGCCAGACTCGAGGTCAACCCTGATGTTGCACCACTGCTTCCATAGTTCTTCTCCTTAAATCTGTTAATTAACAAAAGCTTCAGTCATCAGTTTACATAAAATGATAAAACCAAATTAGGAAACACCATTGAAAGTATATCATAGTCAAAATATTCCATATCAATATATTTAAAAGCAATATATAACAGCAGTTTACAAGTTATTTTGTTTCTCCAGCACAACCTAGTAGGCAAAGCTTCACGATAGATCAGCCTAAATGTATGACTTATGTATTATACACAGCTTATTTCATTAAGATAGTGCATCCACATAAGATTTCTTTGTGTGTAGATATCTACTAACCTTTTTGCCACTTTAGCTGCAAGCTTACTTTGGCCAACAGATACTCGTAATTTTCCACTTCCAGCTTGGCCCAACATACCATAACCTTCCCCCAAGCCATCTCCTGTTATCCAAAAGAACAAAGAAAACAACAAATAGTATCAATAAACTAATTATGTTCTTAACTATGTTTGCATAACATCCTAGGTAGCTTAATGAAGAAGCAATCAAGTAAATGCCAGTCATGAAATTCTGCTTATATATTCAACTTAATCAAATACAATTAATCAATTTTATAATTTATCATTTAGTAACAATTTACCTAATTATACCATCAGAAAAGTAAAGAACAAGCTCAGACACATTCAAGTTCAATTCTTTTATGGATGAGGATTTCCTTACTGACCTAAAGAACTCTCTTCGGGTACACCAAATTGCATCCTATTTGCAAGCTTCCTCATGTCTGTTACAGCATACCTGTCAACATGCAGAGAATATTAATAAATACCACCATATACTAATGCTTCCCTTATTCCAAAATTTTACCAAGATTACATGCTTATTTTCTTCCAAGTAATATTGAAATACTTTTACTGTAAACTGTTTTGGCAAATTAAGGGATTCTAGAGACCTTTCTTTCATCTTTCTTAGCCTGCGACCACCTCGCTTCTTTTTGGGTTCAGAATCTGGAACTGGCAGTGGCTTTGGCTGCTTTGCAGGTGGAGGCTCCTGCCACTTCTCTATTTTCTTGCGTATTTCCTCTCTTAGGTTTCTGCCAGTTTTTCCAGTAGAGTCACCTCTTGTAGAATCCACCCGAGCTGCAAGTGTTGACTTTGCAGCTAACAATCGACATGCACGCATTCTCAAAGCAGGTGGTGTGCTCTGGAAAATCTCTGTTTGTTCAAGGTATCCAACACGAAACTGTGAAGTTGCTGTTGAGAATCCTGCCAGGTTCTTTTTCTTTGCACCTAGAAGCTGCACATTACAAGCTGGCATTTTAGCCAATGAAAAGAGACCTCCTGCAGTACCCATCAATTTTGCTGCAACTGCACTCCCTGCAATAGCAGACAAATTGGGGGCAATGTATCCCATCCTACTCTCAACAAAATCCAAAACCTTCTTTTTTGCTGCATCAAGAGCAAGCGCTCTATCACAGGCATCTAAAGTTTTTTGCAAGTTTTCTTCTGATAGAGGCTTCCCACTAGTAGTAGATGCAGTGACAGAAACAACCATAATGATTGCCGAAGGTAAAAGACCCTCAAGATCAACCAGAGTTAAATCGATCTCATTTCCAATTTTCTTTACAACTCGAGCATAATCAATTGGATGGTGTACAAGAGATTCTAACTCAGGAAACTTCAACCTATATTTGTCTCGAATGAAGTTATGAATGATGACAATTTCGTTCTCAATATCAACTGACAAGGCATTACAATCAACAATCAGTTGATACTCTGGATCATCCTCCAAGACTATCCCATTTCTAGTAATCTCAGATCCATTCTGCAAGGCTTCTTCAACTTTCTGAAAAATAATACATATAAAATAAGATCTTGCACAAAACCACATCCACATACCAAACAGCAAAACCACTAGCAACATAACATTTGATAAGCATTAAATAAATGTATGCGCAAATTGACACTATTAATAGGATGCACGTCTTCTGTGAATCTTTTGTGCTAATTCACAGTTGTACAAATACCTGCATAATATCCAGATAACGCTGGCTCTTTTGTAGCTTTGAAACGCTGTCCAAATCATCATAGTTAAGAGTTTCCACATCGGCCATATCGTCATCAACATTCTCAGCCTCCTCCCCTGCCTCGTCATTCTCTTCATCCTGAAAATACATAGCTCAATAGGAGCACTGTTAAAAACTTCAAATACTATTATCTTTGCACATTTGCGAAATTTAAATAATTATTCTTAGAGAAATGGAGAAAGCAATAAGTTCTTCCGCTTTCTGACTACAGATTTGAGTAAAGCATGGCTTTTATTAGTTAATCAATTAAGACTGATAAGACTTAAGAAAGCTCGCTGAAACTTACTTCTAGGGGCATATCATTATCTGATAAATCTTCAAGATCGGCTAAAAATGAATCTGCGAGTGTGGCCTGTAAAATTAAGAAGTATATCAAATTTCAAACTTTAAAATATCTATTGTGCAATAAGCAAAAAATAAAATCAGCCAAGGAAATAAGATTATCTTATGAGAGAAATCTCAAGACACAGCAAATTTCAAAATCAAACCCTGGATCGATACAGACAAGGGTTTAAAAAACCCTAAATTTCCTGAAGAAATATATAATATACAAGATGCAGTGTTCAAGAGTGATGTGGTGATAGCTTATTTAATTGGGCATGAGTTCCATTGACAATACAAAGAATCTAGATTTTCAGGGTTCTGAAAACACAATAAAATCTACCAAACCCTTATCCAAAAACTGATAAAAAAAAAGAAACAATCATCCGCTTTGAGGTAACAATACAGCCCCAGTTATGTTATCATGGCCATCGAATTATGCTACGAAATCATGATCTTTTAGAAAAATGAAAAAAAACGGGGCATCTCACCATTTTCGGCCTTCTGCGTAGGAAGATGCAGCGGATAAACGAGCGGGCGGGTGACGATTGAACAGAGATTGAAAATAAAGTAGAGTTTGCAGCTATTTTGCAGAAATTTGATACGGTGTTGCAAGTTTGCTGTGCTTAAATTTGTCCTTTAATTTTAATTTTGCGAAAAAAAATTCAAAGTTAAATGGAGTTTTTGGTATTTGATTTATATGCCATAGATGGTCCCGTCTATGGTCCCTCTACGGCCTATGAGGGAGAGCCGACGATGACGAGGATGACAGGAATGAGAAAATAGGATAGGAGTAGATTTTAATAATAATATAATTTTAAGGTCGGTTGTATTTTCAAGGGAAAAGTTCAAGTATTTTTTTTTTTTTTTAAGTTTGTTTTGCTTAGGATAAACTCTAGAATTTTTAGGGTATAATAATATGCTTGTTATAAGCTCAACATGTCACTTGCAAGAATTGAACTTAGGTAGAGAGAATAATAATCATTCCTCTCAACCACCTAAGCTAATCCCAATTGACATCAATGTAATCTAATTAGGCAATCTTTGTCAAAATTGTAATTTTGAATTAATGAAATTGTTATTTTTATGCAAAAATGGATTCAACAACCTCTATTAACCCTATTGCAACCACATTATAGAATGTTAACATTGGATATATGTAATTCCATCAATCTAAAATGATTCTTGTCAAATTTCACGCCAAATTTCACTTCAAAAATGTTGGTTTCCCTTCCCATTATTTTGAGCGACCAAAAAAGAGCCAATTCATAGCAAGTTTAGACTATGACTTTGTTTTTAATTATTCATACACGTGGGCATAATCTACATAAAAGAGGGAGAAGAATACGAAGCAAGCAAGCATAGTCCACCCAACGACTCAACAACTATTACGTTAGTAGAAGACCATTGTCTTTATAGACACCCAAAAAAAATGGTATTTTCAAACATTGAAAACATGAATTTCTCACCAAAATAAGATACTATATGCAAAGATAACAGTCCCTTGATTGTTGTGGAGTTGTAAATCCATAAGAGTTTATTACAATTAGCTAAGGTTATGTTGTCAATTGGGTTTAGCTCGGGTGGTTTGGAGGAATGATTTTTATCCTCCCCACCCAAGTTCAATTCCCACAAGTGACATGTTGAGCTCATAATGAGTCTATTGTTGTAATGGCTTTGAGTGCTATTGTTGATCAGGCTTGTGCCCTGAAGGTTCTAGGGTTTACCCTAAATACCGTCCTTGAAATGAGGGGAAGTTATCAAGGGTTTTCCCCAAGCAGTATAACCCAGGAAAAAATATAACTTAGTTTTTGTTTATTGCCACAAAGTTCAAATGATAGCTAGCTTGTAAATTGTTTATGTGTTGTACAAAGATTATGATAGATGAATAATGACATGAGATAGTGTTGCCCCTCATGATGAGGCTTCATTATTTATAACAATGTAAGAATGTGTCGCATTATCCTCCTAGTATATGTGTCTTAGGGCCTCTTAGCCAACTTGATTTTGATACCATGTCAACAAAATATATGAACTAAGAATTAACACCCTTACCTACCTCTAACCAATGGGTTGATCTACCATTGAGCTACATTATGTTTTAATGCTAGGCACTAGTTCAATGTTGAGGAGTGGATGTTACCTATTCAGCCCCCCTCAAGATGTATTTTCTTAGTGCCACAACTTGACATCAACCCTCATGCAATCCTCCTATAACATCGAGACAAACACCCAACACCCATGCAACACTCATGCAATCTTCCCTATAACATCGAGACAAACACCCAGCACCCATGCAATTCCACTTATAGCATTAGACAAACAACCATCATACATGTAATTCCACCTACAACACTAAGACAAATGCCCAATACCATACAATTCCACCTATACCACCCTACAATTCCACCTATACCATTAATGTGTTGATTAAAGGTGTATCCATCATTGACCATGTAGCCATACATATAAGACAACAATTAAAATCAATGGTTTATCTTAAAAATGTGGTACCTCATTACCTCATTTGTTGATGATTGCAGTTATGTGAGACATTCTCCAGCTTGCAAACCTGAAAGATGTTGATGATTGCAACTATGTTAGACATTCTCTAGCTTACAAACCTGAGAGAAAGCCCCTAAGAGGGGTGTGTGGTTCCTATCTGAGTCAGAGATGGAACGTATAGATGACCTCCTCCTTACAGAGAAGTGAGAAGAACTCCAAATGATTCTCCTGTGTAACGCAATGAGAAAAGAGATCTCCAGAGTTGGATGTGCCTGTGGCAGAGCACAATGTGAACGTGTGAAATCCCAAAGTGTTGGGTGCATCATCATGAGAACAAAAATAAAGATGATGTATTAGCCTCCTCTGAGTAGAAGAGTTGATTAGAAACTCCAGATGACTCTCATGTGCAATGCAGTGGGAAAGAAGATCTGTTGAGAGGACGTGTCTGTGGACGAACACAGGTGAACGTGATCCTAGTGGCTGAGCACTAGTGAAGAAGTGGTTCTTTTGTGTAATGTAGTGAGCCAATGATATGGACATTCCTATGGATGTGCCCCTAGTGGATGAGAACTAGTGGGTGTATAAGATCCCTTGCTATATTGTTCAAGATTCAGACCTTCCTGTAACTCTAATTGTAATGTAAAGGGTACAGGTCGGCCCCACCTTAATGTGATTAATAATAAATGTAAAAGATAATTAATTTGGTTAATATTAATTATATTGTGAGCTAGTGAGGTCGACCCTGTTGTGCCAATAGACACTTATGTTAACAGGTTCAGTCTGGTATAAGTAAAGGTAAATTCCCCATTGAGGAATCATATCTTACACATGAGTTTGGAAATTTCAACAAGTACATCTTCTTGGGAAAAGTGTGCACCTCTCTTGGGTGCTAGTCTTCTAGGGTTTGAGCACCCTCTTGTGTGCTAGGTCTTATTGGTGGTGAAGGTCTTTCTCTTGAAGAATGTAGCAAAGGATTTGGTTGGGTTTTCTTCCCTTGTTGAGAAGGGTTTCCCAGGATACTTCTTGTGTTCTTGTACATGGTGTTTCTTCTTGTAATCTTGGTTGCTGCAACATTATTATTTATGGTTAAGACAAATGAAAAAATTGAAATGAACTACATGCTTAACCTAGCTTATTGAAAAATCAACATCATCCACCATAACATTGTGGGTGCATACACACCCTCTTCAAAATCAGAAACATGTTTTCCCATAGCATATTAAAAACCAAGGTCATAAGCAACAAAATGAAAACACGTTCAGGCCACATAATAGACACAAGTATTGGAAAATGATACTAAACCTGTTATTTCTAAACCAACGCATCTTATAATAATAAATTTATCTGTACAAAATGGCAATTATATCTCATACCATTCGTTGCCATGTGAATGCATATTTGGTGCATTTTCTTTGCTTCTACATCGTTCCAACATAAATCTTTTAGTTAGAAACTTTGATATAATTGCCCATTATGAAGTATAACAACTTGCTTAACATCGATTTAATAGTGATAGCATTTATTTTCACACTCTCCCTTAATACATTGAAGTTCTAAAATATTTTCGTGTTGTAGTAAGCTTACATGGAAGTTCTAAATTATTTTCATGTTGTAGTAAGCTTTTTTATATGTTTGCTATATATCATTATATATAGAATTATGTTTTTGCCTTATCAATACACAATAACTTGTTAACATCGATTTAATAGTGATAGCATTTATTTTCACACTCTCCCTTAATACATTGAAGTTCTAAAATATTTTCGTGTTATATTGAGTTTTTTTATATGTTTGGTATATATCATTTCATATAGAATTATGTTTTCACCTTATAATACACAACAAATCCCCCTTAAGATGTATTTCATTAGTTTTGGAAGTCAACACCAACATCCATATAGCTCTATCATCCATGTAACTATATTTATAGTTATGGGACAAATACCTAATGTATACATAATTCCACCTATAACACTAGGACAAAGAACACCCAATGCCTATGTACTGTCATGTATAAACAACCAACAATGATGTGATTCTACTTGCAACACTAGTGTAATCATCTTTCAAGTTGATCAAAAGTACATCCACTATTAACCATGTTACATGCATTTGAATCCACACATATGAGACAATAACAAAACTCAACCATTTTCCAAGTACGTTATACCTCAATCTTTGACACTAAATGCTCAAGACACTTAGTGCTGACATCTAAAAGAAAGAGGAGGGAAAGTTGTCCACAATCCCCACAACCGATGGTGTCAAAGGGAGAGTCCCTCAAGCACAATCACTAAATAGTATTATCTCAAACATAACCATGCCCACCGTAGCATTGTCTACTATAAAGTACCAATAAGATCATAGTAATATAAGTATAAAAAATACATAATATAAGGAAAATATTTTATAGAGGGAACCCGAGTACTAGGACAAAACTCATTTTGAAATTCATAGCTTGTATTATTCGATTGTCCCATTACAAATCAATATCGTAGACCAAAAAGACACTTAGTGACATGCCCATATCATTGTCTACAGAGTGTCATTGTCTCATGTTGAGCTAATATGCTTCAATGTTTCCATGACCATCAAATGAACTCCACAACGACAATGTATTAGAGACAATTATCAATTGCCTTTGGGAACTCGAAACCAATCCAATTCATCTTCAAAAACCTTCCTTCATCATCATCTCATATACTTATAGAGACCTGCTCACAGAGATAATGTCTATTGTGATTAAGAGAGTCTATTAGTTGATTTCCAAAACAAACATTAGACGTTGTCATAAATATAAAGTATTGCCCAAGTAATCTAACCATTATGAGTGAAACTACCATAGACTAAGACTATCATAAACATGGGTAACTAATGACTGAATAACTATCATAATTACACAATTGTTATAGTCTTGTAGCCATGCAAGGTTGGCTCCTTCATGGTATAATGAAGTTTGTGAAGCTTTACTACACAAAGGTACTTGAAGTGCTAAGGAAATAAAAAAGTGTGAAGACTATCACTAAGTAGACGATAAAATCTTGTGTTAGAACAACAATATCTACATTCTAAAAAATGCAAACTTAAATATAATGGCCTTATTTGAAGTGCACATTACACCCTATTAAGGGCACTCGAGATACCAAAAGACTTATGTGGCAATGAAGAAGTAGTGCTTTTAGCTTGGCACACAAACCTCGCCATTAGCTGAGCACTCCAATGGAACCAAACACCATGTATGCTTAGAAGACACCAAAATCTTGACAAAGGAGGATCACTACTTCAAGTGAAGAATCATAAAAGTTATTGAAATTATTAAGCACCCCAACTACCTAAACAAGGATGGAGGTCTCGAGATTAGTGAGAACTGGCTCTCGTTGATTTGCAATAGAAGAACCAAGTAATCTTGACAGGTTTTTTCTCTCATCTTCTTTCTTCTTTTTCTCTTTTTTGCTAGTCTTGCCCCTTCTTTTCTTTTTCCTTTCACCTTCCCCTTCTTTCGGGTTTGCTCTTCTATTGTCCTTCTATTTTTGGTTTCTTTCGATCTTCAATATTTTATTCTTCCCTCTGATTTCTTCTTTGTTTGTCTATGATTTTTTTTTGTATTTTGATTTTGCCCCTTTTTTTCTCTACTACTTGTTCTTTAATTAACCTCTTCATTGTTCTTTACTGGCTCTTTAGGGTGTTTGTTTTTTCCTTTAATTGTTTATTATGTTTGTTCTCTTGTTTTTCCTGTGTCTATTATTATACCTTCCGTCAGGCATGGTATATAGCATTCGTTCACCCGTTGAATGACTATTACTTTGTTCGTTGACCGAAATATATTTACATGTTTCCTATAGTTTAGCATTATATATCGAATTTTCTTATTTTTGTAAAATAATTAAACCTAGTTATTTACGTTAAGATTGGTTGATCAAATTGAAGTCTTATTGCTCAGGCGGTGGCAACATTCTTGGGATGGATGCCTGTCTTAACACAATGCATGTTCTGTGGCAATTTGCATGCAAGGTTTTCTGGAAGCGGTTTTCTGGAAGTGCAAACTTGCACACTGATCTAGATTTTTCACCACTAACACAACAATTCGATTACATCCTCACCGCCTCACTATAGATATGACAATCTAATGTTTATGCAGTCGATGCTCTGTGCTTCATTGCCTTGCATGCAATAACACAGACCATCAAAGAAGTATATGAAAACTCCTCCATGTGATTTCCATACAAATATGTACAAAGAGTTGAAGGATATAGCAGAAAAGGGTGTTCTTGTGAGGACTAACAATTCGTTCAAGTTTGCAAATGTGTATAGCCAGCGCATCGAAGCTTTTGAGCCTTCGTGATGAGATGTTCAAACCATTCCTCACGCACAACCTTCATCTTTGTATTCCCTCATTGTTATGCATATTAAGCCTAAGCTTCCCTCGAGTTCTTTATTTACTACCCGCGGGTTTTGTATTTTGTTTTGCATCTGTATTGTTAGGTTTTATATTTTGTTTTGCATATGTATTGTTTGTTGGATTGTTGTCATACATGGATAATGTGTGTTCAACAACAATGCATGGTTTCTTAGAAAGCCGAATAATAGAGTAGAAGATGATAGTAGGGATATCAGACAAAAATAGACTATTTCCCAAGGTTTTGCTCCCAACACATCGATACATTAATTCTGACGATCACACAGGAGGGATTGCAGATGTAACACAAACCATACAAAACAAGAGAGAATGGAATCCATCGACTCTATCAGCAATTTGGGGATGTCACCAGACACACCAAGGTAATCATCTGTGCTTTTTCTTTTGTAGCTACTATGGATCATTCTTGTCGAGTCAATCTTTGGCGTCCTTATCCAATATCTTGCAACAAATTTGGGAGTCATGATAGGTCTGCCCCGACACCTGGTCTTGGTTTCCTCTTTAAAACAATTATAAAAGATGAGATTTTCGGAACAAAGTATTATGCTAACCCATGAAACTGCTAGCATCACAGGTAAGCATTTGTCCCAACACTACAAATAAGAGTATCCACCGAAATTAAATTATGTCTTATGGCTGCTATCAGAATTGGTTGTTACTGCAATAGATATTCCTGAAGGTTAGCATAATGCGTGTTGTAAATGTCTTTTATTTCGATTTTTGGTTTTAAATTGCATACTGCTAGTGTTGTAGCTTTTAAATGAACATATTGATAATTAATTTGTCATTTACTTACCCTGTTGTTGCACTATATTCATCACAGTAGTTGTAACTTCTCTTGTGTTTAATATGTCGTTACATGTACCTATTTGGGCTAGTGTTCTCATAACCAGAGTCAAGACCCTCGTTCTTCTTGGAATGCAGAGATTTGGGGTGCTCTATCCTTTCCATTATATTGTATTCATGTATTTTCATACAAGATTCCCTTCTAATATATATATGAAGATATGTATTTCTAGAAATGATACATATTTTGAAAAACTATGGAACTGGAGAGTAGTGGTATTTTGTTTTGAATGTTATTTCCTAAAGTGTTCTAAACCATGAATTGTTCATATGGACTGTTATGGTATATATGTTGCATGTATATCCTCTTTTTTTGTGGGAGTGAGTGAATATCTTTTTGTTGAAATTGAAGGTTTTTTTTAATTTTTTAAATATGTTAGTTTTATTAAATTAATAGAAAAGTTATATCAACTTTCAGGAAACCCTAAAATTATTAAAATCTACTAGGCCAACAAGCTTGAGTGTCCATTGTTTTTCTTTGAAAATCCGTTCAAACTGAGGAATTGAGTGTGAAGAAGGAATCCATCGAAGGTGACCAAACAAAAGGTGAGTCTTGCTTTTGCATACTAACATTTCTTGAGTGAATAACATTACACGCTCTTCTCTATTTCTTAAAATATTGCATCGCATGTAAATTTTGAACATTTAATTTCTTTGATTGCCATTATGAATTCTCTCATTTAACTACCATAATGATGATATCTTTAATGTTTCCTATTTTCTTAAGGTTTCACGTTTGTTGTTGAACATATTGCTCTTTTTGAAGCCAAAGATTTAAATTATAAGCTTAAGTGGAATATTTCTATTGAACGGTCTTTTAGGAACTGATACTCAGAGGTTTATAGGGTCAGAGTATATTTTTTGGGTGGCCAAAGTTCACTATCTTTTTCCGCTTGACCTAATTATAAGAAAAAAATAGGGTTTATTATTTTACCTATGTATTAGGAATTATATTTAAACATAATGGATTAGAAATATATTAAATCATTTACATTGTTTTTCATAAAAGTTTAATATTTATGGTATTAACATCATATGTTTCTTTTATAATTGAACCTCCCGTTATTTTTTTTATTTTTTTTTTATCTTTATCAGTTTATTCGTACAGAGAAGCGTTCTGTAATTGAATTTTTGTAGATCTTTCAATTTTGGAGTAAGATTATGAAGACAAGTCTGGTGTTATATTCACTTTATATTGTCTGCCATACATACAAGAAAATAGTGGTTCTTTTCTTCGGTCTTTTCAAAATATGTTTCCCCATCGCTAATGTTACTTATTTCGTAGTTAGTGGCCTCTACAGAATATCTTTCACCAAACGTTAGCGAATATGTGGCAACCATATAATGCTTCGTATTTATTTATTTATTTCTCGGTTTTTCTTTTCTGACTGTTATGTAGTGCTTGTTTCAAAAGTCATGGCTTGCTTATATAATGTAATCCATGGCATTAACCCCACTCAGACCAAAAAAAAAGAGAGATTATATTAAAATATTATTTTTAATCTTTTTTTAAAATGCAAGGTGTTGTCTTATGATAAAGGGAATTTACAAATATTAATATTAATTCCAACTTATTAATGGTCTTACATTATAAAAAAGTCAAATTTAATAATGTATGTATATATTCTTATAATAATATTGATATTTTTAAATTATTAAAGACCCTTCACCTTTCATCATGGCCCATTTATTATGCAGCGATTTCTTTTTGTTTCCTTGGAAAAATTCATAATTTCATTATATTTATAACAAAATTATATACACAAATATATACAAGCCATTAGAAATAACCTTGTATATATTATCCAGAAAGTTTGTAGTCCTATTTTGTCGATGCATACATAAGGCATAATTACATCCAAAATAAAAATCCTTATCGAATTTCTCATATTCAGTCCCAAGGCAAAATTTCTGCTAAGACTTTGCACCAAAAATAAGAGTGTATCCCATCGGTGTTCAGTAAAGTATCATGAAACTTACATACAACCCAATATTACACAATAAGTTTTGTCCATTCAAAAAGTGCCAAAGAGATCAATTATCCTAAATTTCGTGAAAAGGCCTATGATAGAAGCTGTGGGTTCCCAGTACAATATGTTCTTTAGTATACCATTGGCCAAAAGCTAGTTGCGCGGCTTCTTTGGAAAGCTCATCCACCAACTGGTTTTGCTCCCTATAAATATGGGTAAAAGAAATGGAGTCAAAAAAACTTTTTATATGTATCACATCCTCTAAGATCAGAACAAGACAGGAAATGTGGCATCTATGGACACCATTTTCCCAGTTGATGATTATTAAGGAATCACCAAAAACTTGTAAAGTTTGACAGCTCTGCTCCACAACAAATAATAACAAGAGTTTTAAAGCCATTAATTCTGAGTAGTTGTTTGTTCCTGCCCCCAATCCCACTTTGAGTGTGTAATGATGTGTATTGGACAGATAAAGGCATCCACCCCCTCCACACAAAAGATGATTGGTTGAAGTTTCCCCGTCGAAATACCCCCACGGTCTGGAGTTGTCATAGATTTCTTCCCTGACAAATCTAGTAATTACAAGATCCTCCCCACCCGAGCAGGACAAGGAATCAATGATCCCAATACTATTAGCATCAATTCTGGCGGTCGATAAGTTTTCATCATGGAATATAGCTATGTTTCGAGAAATCTAGATTCGCCAGGCTGTGATTAAAGGAAAATCCTTGATCTCATAACTCCCCCGCGCACACAATCACTCCTGCAACGCCTCCTCAAATGAGTTGCCTTCCCATTGCGTAAGTGTAGTTTTCAAAGATTTGGAAATAGACCAAACTTCCCTAGCATAGGAACAATACATGAAAAGATGATCCATGGATTCCAAATGTTCTTTGCAGAGAGCGCACCGACCCGACCCATTGAATTGTCGCTTTTGTAAATTATCTCAAGTTGGCAGTTTGTTCGCCATAATTGACCAAACCAGAAGCTTCCCTTTCGTCGAACAATGTTGTTTCCAGAGCTTCCTCCACCACCAAAGTGGTTCTCTCTGAAGAACTTCCACATTTAATTTAATATAACCCGCTCTAGGAGTATATTCGCTGCCCTCATCGCCATCCCAAAGTAATTCATCTTCTCTATCAACCAAATGAATAGAGGCTTCCCTTAGAGCCCGTAAGTATCTGTCCCAATGAATTAGATCCTCATCAAGGAGGCCTAGCCTTCGCCCCAACATCCAACCTTGATGCCAAATAGTAATTTGAGTAGGGTCCTGAACCTGAGCTAAATTGAAGAAACCACCATGTTCTAGTCTAATCTGAGTCTGATCATTTAAAAGGTGTCCCCGCTTGCTGCCAACCCACGAATCCAAACCAATTCAAACCAACCTACCAGAACCAACCCTCTAGACCAAGATATTCCCAATTAAATCAAAATCCTTGATCACAACCTTCTAGATAATAGATATACCTGAAGTATTTTTTATTGGGTCATGTATCCATTCTAGAGTATTAAGAGGTGTGATATATTTCTGATATATGACTCCAGTCCAAAGGATAGAAGTTTTTATCAAATGCCAGGAACACTAATTGTAGCAAGCGCTTTGGAGAATAAGAAGATGTTCTTCAACCCCCAACTCCCTAAAGCCTTCTAAACTGCAATTTTCTCCCACCTAACCCATGGCATAACCTTTTTGTCCTTGTTTCCCTACCATAGAAAAGTAAAGCAAAGTCTCCTTGCCTTTTCCAAAATACCTTTTGGAATCCAAGATAAGGAAATCCAATAGACCGGGATAGCCTCCAACACCGATTTGATCATAACTAAACATCCAGCCCTGGACAATCACTTATGACTCCAAACCTTTAGTCTTTTTTCTAATTTTTCGATGAACCACAACCAATCTGTTTTCCTGTAATCATTTGGTTTTAACTGAAAACCAAGATATTTCAGACACACGTCCAGTTCAAGTACCTGAAAGGGAAGCCTAGAAGTAATATGTTGAGTCTCCACCCATCCAATGAGGCAATGGTAATACTAGATTTATGTTCATTTATTAACATGTATGTCTCCCTTTTAAAAAGAGTTAGACCTTCACTTAGTTTATCAGTATCCCTTCTAGAACCATCACAGGAGATTAAGATATCATCAACGAAGAGTAAATGGGAAATATGCAAAACCAAAGAAATTTTTATCCCTATGAAGGTACCTGTAGTTTTTTACTCAGTCAAAAAGCGGATGAGACTTTCTGCAACCAATAGAAAGAGTAGTGGAGACAAGGGGCACCCCTGTCTAACACCCATGTCTGCTTGAAAAAAAGAGGAAGTTGAACCATTAATCAAAATGGATAAGGAGATTGTTGTAAGACAACCCATAACCCAATTTGTAAAGGCCACCCCAAACCCAAGGTGTATCAGTAGCATCCGGATATAAAGCCAATTAACTCTGTCATAATCTTTTGATAGATCAATTTTCACAACAACCCCTTTGAGTTTTCTTGTTTTCAAACTATGAAATCCTTCATGAGCAACCCCAATAGCCTCATGAATCTGTCTACCCACCAGAAATCCAAACTGTTCATTGGAGATATATCTAGAAAGTAGATATTTTAGTCTTCTGCTGATTACTTTTGACATAATCTTATAAAGACAGTTGCATAAGGAAATAGGTCAGAAATCGTCGAAGGAGGAGGGGTTATCAGACTTAGGTATTAAAGAAATAAAGGTTGAATTTATTGGTTCATGAATATGTCCATTTATCTGGGATTCTTCCACCACTTTTAATACATCATTGCCCAACATATCATAGAACCCCAGATAAAATTCTATAGGCCAGCCATCAGGACCTGGACTTTTACCCTTTTGAAAAGATTGTAACACTTCCAATAATTCCTTCTCTAAGACCTCCTCCATTAAAGTCAATCTCTCTTCCTCCTCCACAAACCGAGGGAATAACCTGGGTACTTGTATAATTTTAGCTATAGAGGTCCCCTCCCGAGCCTTGAAAATATCTCTAAAATGTGCAATGCCCAAAGTAGCCAGACCTTCAAAAGATTTGACAACTTTCCCGTCACCCTGTTGTAATCCCCAAATTGTATTTGTCATTTTCCTACCTTTGGCATAAGAATGAAAGAATTTGGTATTCTCATCCCCACAAGTAAGCCAAATAGCACAACTCTTTAACCACCACAAAGCTTATTTATCCACCAGTAGTTCCCTCCTTCTTAATTCTAATCTAACCAAGTCCTCTTTTTCAACAATGGAGCAAAACCCCCTCCCATGGCCATCCTGCCAATATAGAAGAGTCTACTCAATGTGTTTTAACTCTTGTTCCTCTTTTACTTTTTTCTCATGCGCCCAAGAGATGGTTGTCTGCTTAATCCTTTTCAAATTTTCCAAAAAAAGAACAATTGCATGATTAAGAAGATCAGGTTCAATGGTGATCCACATACTATGTACCAAGGCTTGATATTTTGGATCCTTTAACCACCCCTCATAAAATGTAAAAGGATTGGGAGCATGCCTATCCCTACCTCTTAGCTCCAATACTATCGGATTGTGGTCCGATTTACCGCCACTGGAAACCCATTGTTTGACCAGTGCCATTGACTCAACAAGATCCTTCGCCAACAAGAACTGATCCAGTAGTTTGTCCACTCGATTGTCGTCGATCCTTATGTTCCTCCAAGTTGGCTTAATTGTTACTGGTTCAATATCCAGCAACCCATTTTGATCCAGAAGATTAATAAAGAAATTGGACATGGGATCCAGGTTTGAACGAGGACCACAAACCTCTGCTGCTCCCAAGGAGAAATTAAAATCCCCACCAATGATGACCTCCCTAGCTGAAAACCAGAAGCATTGGGCCAAGGAATCCCAATATCTTTGTCTATCGGAGTAAGGTCCATAGTCATTTACCAATGTCAACGAACTACCCAAATCTACAGAGAAGACATTTAGTGTAATCCCTGACTCAAAGACCCAAACCTGCTCACAATTGCACTTCTTTAATATCCACCCAGTAGCTAGACCCCCTAAGCGACCCTTTGCATCCACCATGAAAAAAACAAGCATGGTAGCAAAGATTCTAAAGCCGTCGCCACCGATTCACTAATCCCCAAGGTTTCTAGCAAAAAAATGACCTCCAGAGAAATAACTTCGACCAGCCTTTTAAGTGACTATTTTTTAGAAGGGTTCGCGAGCCCTCAACAATTAAAGGAAAGAATTTTCATAAGGAAACCACCCCTTGGTATTGCTTTTCTCTAAGCACCCATTCAATGAAGGATTATCTACCCAAGGCCAAATCATTTCAATGAAGGATTTTCTACCCGAGGCCAAATCAATCTTGGCCCAATCTTGTGCCAAAAGTAGGTTGGACTTCCTCCCCCGACCTCTGATTGATAAAGAATCACAAGGTAAACACCCTAAACCACATCCCCCCAACACCTCATCACCACCCACAAAACAATCCTCATTTAAAATTGACCTGTTACACAAAGCATATCAGACCCTACTACCATCAGTAGATGAGTTCCTAGAGGATGACTGTGTACAATAAAGGGGAAGGGGCACATTCAATTCTAGAGGGGAAAGAGGTAAGGAGGAGTCAAAATCCGTAACAAGGGGTAACCCAGTGGAGGAAAGACCAGAAGTCCCTACAACCTCTTCTTTACTCAAGGAGGAAGAAACCAATAAATCACAATTTATACCCAACACATTCAAACCCAGAGAAGAAGCCACAGGAGTGATTAGTGGAGGAGGGTAATACTCCCCAGAAGTAGGAACCTTATAAATAACTGCAGTTGTACTCGATGAAAGTGGGAAAGTGGAGAACCCCAAAGGAAGAATATATGAAACCCCAATCCCCCAGATGAAAACAAAGGAGCAGAGTTTATAAGAGAGACAACCGATAAATTAAAAGATGACAACTTACCCGGCAACATCATTGTCCTTGGGATAGCCTTTTCTGTTGTCATCTGATCCTTAGGCATTCCCACATCTTTGTAATTCAGGATAGTTCCCATAGTATTCATGCTTGTCCACCTTCCGCCCTTACCATCACCACAAATCTTTGTTGCCTCCACTGACACTCCCCCCTCTGCCACCATCTCTGTATCTGACCGTCGCGTCTCAACATGGATTTCATCTCCCTCAAAGCCTCGTAGCTTCCCCTTGAATGGAAATTTACAATCTGCAACATCGTGCCCATAGACATGGCACCTATGACATCTGAAAGGTATTCCTTCTTAGTCCAAAGGCTGGATAAACGATCCAGTCGTCATCTCTATTTTAAACTCCTGAAGTAATCTCGGTCGAAGATCCAACCTCACCAAAATCCTGGCCACTGACATCAGACCAGTCTCTTCAAAAGGCATGTCTGCTTCAAAGAAGTTGCCCAGTTTGTTCTCAATGGTCGCAAACCGAACAGGATTCCAATACTACATAGGAAGGCTCGACAAACATACCCAAATGGGTACCACATCCACCTGCTCCCGCTTTGCATCAAATTTTGGAGTCCACCGTTTAAGAACAACTGGTGTCCCTACCATACTCCAGATTTTTGACAAAACCCAGGTCGCATCTTCCCTGGAAGAGAATAGGAAGGCAAACCAACCTCTAGCCAGAAGCCGGATACTAAGGACTCTTGAAATATTGTTCCCCAAAGTAGTAACAACCCAAGCCCTTAGAAAGTCAACCCCCAAACATTTTCCCCTCGCTCTGCCAACCACCGCCATCTTAGAGAATTCCACCAACCTATCCATATCAATGTCTTCCCCGAACACCAAGCTATCAATACTTATCCAGTCCCGAGCACACTATGGACCTTTGTGTGTAAAGGTCTTTCCCCCCCACACAATCTTCTTCCTCTCTGTAGTCCCCTCCCTAGATAAATCCTGAGATTTGGTTTTATGTTGTGGTGGTTCAGGATCCTCGACAACCCTGCCCTTCCCTCCGTCCCTATAGAAAAATTCCACCACCATCACTGCAGCCTCCGGAAAAAGCCCAGCGTCAATGAGTACCCATGACGATGAAAAAGGAACATTAGAGATAGACCCCAAGCACTCCTTCTAATGTAAACCCTAGTTGTCCCCATCGAAGAGAGCCATAGGCTCAGGACCATTTTACCCCAAATCACCCTCACTCAGTGCCGGAAATAGTTCCAAACCCTGTCCCGAACCTACCAAAGAAGCCTCGGAAAACCCAACAACATGTTCTGAAGATAGAACCAAACCTTCTGAAAGAGACAAAACAGACTTTTGAGAAAACTCTGAATTGAAACTGCCGACATCAAAGCTACCGAACCCATTGATCCCACTTCCATAACCTCCCCAGATTCGTTGATAGATAGCATTGGGTCCCCTGCCAAAAGATTTCCCCATTCCCCTCTAGTCTTCGACGTACCATCTGAATCCTTAGTCGTCGCCATTCTCGTGGGACGAGTGTGAAAGAATGATTCATCAAGTGATTTTGAAGGACACACCGCCAAAACCTCGGCCCTCGATATGTATACTCACCAGTCTTAATCAAAGCCAGTGCATGACCGAAGACGTGCCTGTAAACCAACAAACGACCACACTGTGAATCATGTGTGAAACCCTAGCATTCTCCATCGGAGCCCCCCTCCTTTCCCCCTTATGCAACGATTTTTATTATGCAACGACTTTTGCTTACTATTGCAAAATATGGAGTTTGCTTAACTATTTTCGAACTGCGGTTCAGCTAATACTATTATGCAATGTTACTATATACCATCACAAGATGTCCAATAGACCTATGAAAGGTTTACCTATAATAGGGATAACTATATAATTAGTTGTAAGATACATATAATAATATATTAATGAAACTAATATATTATGATATATTAATAAGACTAATATATTGTAGCTATTAAAGACTAATATATTTAATAAACCCAGTAGCTAAGCAAAGTAATGCAGGAGAACACCTTGATTGTGATCGAAAACGTTGATCCCATTTGCATGACCAAATTGCTCCAAATTCTTACATAGCAAAAGATATATGCTATCATACAACCTTGTTTTTAACCTTGTTTTAGGCTTTTGTTTTTGTTTCTTTTTTCTTATTTCATGACTTTAATCTTATTATTATTATTTTTTCTCCATCCCCTTTTTAATTTTTAGCTTAGTTTAGTTTATTGTTTGTCTCAGTTTTTAACTCTTTTCTTGGCTTGTCCTTATTGTTCTTTGTTTAGTTTTTTACCTATGTTTTTATTCTCTTTAGGTTTGTCCTTATTTTTGCTTTTTCTTTGTTTTGTCACTTTTGTTTTTTATTTAGTTTATTCTACTGCTTTGTCGTATTTCTTGTTTTATTTTGTTGCTTATTATTGTTTTCTTGTTTTTTTATTTATTTTTCTTTATCTTAATGTCATGGCCTCATAGTTTATTATTATTGTTCTATAATTTCATATTATTATTATTATTTTATTATGTCATTTGTTTATGGCACATTGTTTAGTAATATATTATTTAATTTTTTTTATAGCATTGTTTCATTCCCTTTGATTGTTTTCATAGTATTATCTAAATATGAGTTAATTTACTACTTTAATATGTAGTATGGTATTATTTATTTTTATTATGTTATGTTATTTTTAGGGTTTCTGTTCTTTTTCCCTACTCTTTTCATGATTTCTCCTCCAACGGACATTTGTTTTTCTTGGGTTCTTTGTGCTCTACATTTTCGTATTTATGGCAAGATTACCCTCTTCCCTCATTCAACACTTTTTTCCTGATGGTGGATATAGTTGAGTATCTGAAACATTGGCAGAACTTAGGATGTCTATTGTGGCTTTTTCGGTCTTTGCTGAGAGCCAATCCCACCACAAAAATATCAAAACTCTTAATATATTACATGTTTTGTTACAACCATTCGATATACTATAATAGCAGTGGGAAGAAATGTCTATGGATTTCATCACAAGGCTACCTAGTGCATTAAAGAGGAATGATTCTATATGTGGTGAATTATGTCGAAAGAATCCTAAATCATTAAAAGATTAAGGTGGGACATCAATATCCTACATGTTTTGTTTCAACTATTCAATATACCATAATAGTAATTGGAATAAAAGTCGATGGATTTCATCACAAGGTTACCTAGTGCATAAAAGAGGAATGATTCTATATATGTGATGGTGGACACGTTGACTAAAATGGCCTACATTTTTCTAGGAAAGGCCAGCCACAAAGAAATTGATATAGGAGACACTAAGACTACATGGTGTATCAAAGTGATTGTGTCAAATAGAGATGTAAAGTTCACATCAAAGTTTTAGAGGATCTTTTTTCACGGGTTATAAGTAACTCTATCAAAATTTAACATGGCGTATTTATCACAAACCAATGGATAGACTAAAATGGTGAATATGGTATTAGAAGATACGTTGAGTCAACTCTAAAGTTGGGAAGAATACATCCCTTTAATGGAGTTTTCATCTAATATTGGATATCATTAATTATTGAATATGAGTCCTTTTAAAGCCATGTACATGCAAAAGTGCAATTTTCCTATTAGTTGGAATAATGTGGAAATCATAATGACATAGGGAAGTGAAGCTTTAGAGAAAATGGAAGGCATTAACAAGAAGATTCAGTAAAGTTTGAAGTCAACATAGGATGAACAAAAGAGTTGTAGCGTAATTATGTAGTGTGAATTTATGAGAATTTTTTTAAGTTTGTCTAACACTAAACACAATTCATTAGGGTGTGCCATATTTTGTGTCATTTTTGTTGTTTTTCCAATTTCTCATTTTCTGACACGACTCTTTACTATGTTATAGTAGCAACAAAAATTTCATCACATGTATATGTTTTGTGTCATGTTGCATTGCAATTAAAAAAAAAAACAGCATGTAGCATCATGTTTGCATCAACCAAATGATACTTGCATCTCATTAGCGTTAGAATCCATCATTTTTGCATCAACATTATTCACTTGGGCATCATAATTTGTGTCGAACTACAAAAATGTTGTGTCTTGTTAATCTTATATCAATGTCGAATTTATAAACATTGAGTTGTGTGATTTTGATATTTGTGTTGTGTTAACATCCAAGTAGTGTCATTTTAGCATCACATATGTGTAAAAAATTGTGTTGTTTTGCATCAAATATGTGTCACATTCAATCAAATTGCACGTTAGCGTCAAATGTGTGTCGTTTTTGCATCTTATTTGTGTCAAAAATTACATCGTAATTATTATTATTTATTTAATTATTATTATCTAATTTTATTATTAATAATCTAATTAATTGTTTTTCCAAGGAAAAAAACTTTATATATTCGATGAATATACATGTTACATTCTTTCAAAACTACCTTTACAGGCTTACTTGCACTCTATATTTGATGTACTTCTGTCGACCACTGTCCTGATTTACTATAATACCATAAAAAATAAAAAAATAAAAAATAGTATTTCTTTTTTCCTTCAATACAACATGTTTCAATCAGATATAACAATAAAGGGATTACAGACAAAAATCCATCGCTTTTGTTTCAATGCCTTCGAAAAACTATCCAAAAGCACCTCTTTGCATAAGTAAAGCTTATTTTGAGAGTTTGTTCGCTTTAACATTTAATTCTCTCAAATAATCTAATTAATTTTAATAATTAAATTAATATTTATTCATTTATTTATGTATTAATTGAATTGTTATTATCTTTTCATGATTACTATTTTTTAATATTTAAACATTCATGAGATTGATGATTAATATGAATCTATTTTATATCATACTAATCATGAGAGCAGAAAGTATGTATATATAAATGCAATTATGAAATTTTATCGCACTTACATTAGTCAATTTCACACCACCAGAGGAAAAAACCATGTATCCATAAATGCAATTATTAAATTTTACCACACTAACATTCAATTGATTTTAGATTATGGAATCCAAAAACTATGTATATATAAACTTAATGATAAAATTGTAAAATAACGATGTAAATTTTTATGCTTGTAAATAAGTGGTACACTACCACCCAAAGGAAATGTCGACTTTGTATACAACATAGCATGAAAAAATATATACACATATAAGGAACTGAAATGAGTTTTACATAAGAGATTAATTCAACAAAATTTATTAAATTGTTGTCAGTTCCCTCCTGATCTTCAAAACCCTTGTCTTTCTCACTTTGTAAAAACATAATACAAGAACATGAGTTCAATAAAATAAAAAATTACTAATTGTTAAAGATGTAATAAAACATATAGGTTAAAATGTTGTCAATACCCTTCGATTCCTCCAAGTCACTCTTGTTTATGTTCATCATCATCTCTATGCCTTGTACTCAAACATTAATATATGTCATAAATCGAATAATTACCATGAAAAATGTAGTATATTGGATACAATTACACTAGACTAAACTTCATTGAAAATGCACGATAAATTGTACCATGGCTAACATGCTCAGAGTAACTACATCTGAGACTCAGCCTGAGACTTCTTCTATTTTTATATGAAAATGAATAGTTCATGTATTTATCATATATTTTCCTCGCTTTTCATTCAATTATAAAATGAAAATGAGAGAGTAAAACTTTATGGACCAAAATACTTCTTTTGTTCTGGTTTGGTGGAGACGAGATTTGAACCTGTGACCTCAAGGTTATGAGTCTCGAGAGCTACCGTACTACTCTAATCTGCACCATTGATTGATATCATAAATAGAATGGGTACACCAAACAATCATGGGATATATTATCCCTATACTCTTTAGTAATGATCCAATTCTTTTTATCAATATTTTTTGCAACATAAAACATAATTTAATAGGTAACAATTAGAATTATAAATGCAACTCTTCATCAAATAAATATATGTTTTTCAATATTATATAACAATCATAAAGTATTTAATTACAACTTACTTTCGGCTTTTTGTTGTTGTCATTATCAATCATTATATCTTTACATTTTATTTTATGACCTTCCTCGTCTTTTTCCATGCATCTAGTGTTATCATTTATGTTCCCTCTATGTTGGAAGCCATGTGATTTGTAGATCTATTACACCAATACAATACTAAGG
>SNQJ01S0013387.1:113347-143384 GCA_010110895.2 Picea sitchensis | reverse complement strand
AAATATATAAAGAAAAAGATGTCCTCAGGATTATAATGCATGCACATGCCTCTACCCCAAAATCCTCTGTCCATCCCCAGGCTCCAGAACCCCCTCCCTCCTTTCATGAAGTTTTACAATATATATAAACATAACAACAAATTTTCGATCCGAAATTAGTGGATTGAATCTCCTCAAGACCCAGCATAGAAATCAGTTTACAATATGATGATAGGATTTGATAGGATCCAATAAAAGTGCTAGATCCAATTTACAAGGCTTGGCTTAGACTGCTACAACTCAGACTAATCTCGAACTGACGCAATCAGTCTGGGAAAAACTCTGCCACATAATACTATGTCTTATGGAAGATGAAACTTGCTATTGATTTTTCTTGGCATAAAGTTGGTGTAGTCAATATCTAGTGCAATATTGGATGTTCTCGTGGAAAATAGTCAATCTGGTTCTATCACAAAATCTCAGGCATAAATCCCTTAATAGCTAACTTCTTGCAATTGGAGCACAAGCACTTCGGTCAATTTGTCTCCTTGACAAGCTAGACATTTGATGAAGTGGACACCATGCTCATCATTCTAATTGCTATCACCACCACAGATGGAAACAACATACCCATAACTGGACTTGTCAATAAATCCCTCGACAAAAGACCTTTTAAGTGTATGGGAATGCAACCTGCATTGGTTAGTAATTTAAATACAAGAGTAGAGAGTTGTGATCAGTGACCGAATCTAGCTTACATTCAATGAGAGATATCATTGTGCAATTCATAAGCTAGGCGCACATGGCATTTGTGCATCTCACCTATCACGTGTACAAAAAACCGAGTCAACTACTCTCAGGGCACTTGGGCTCTAGCTGCTCGACGTTTGGTACATTTGTTTTTTATGCAGTGAGATGAGGCCACAAAATTCGACTACCTGGGCACTGTTGGAATGTGACAACCAATTAACCAATTTAGGTTAAGGTGGTTCATGATTGTTTCAACAATATTCTATTGTTGGATTTAGTTAAAACTAATCAGCAAAAGAAAGTGGCAGCATTTAATGTAATCAGTTTTGTATAACTGAAGGAGAGGTTATTTAAATATGTGTACATCAGATGCATTTAGATGAGCAAGGGCTTTGAGCCCTCTCTTGGGCTGCTGGTTGCCTATGGCTGGTTGTAATCTCCTGTTCATTAATATAATGATTCTGCCATTGTCCCGTGGATGTTTCCCTCACTCTAAGGGTTTTACCACGTAAACACTGTGTCTATGTGTGTTTCAGATCTGTGCATATTTATTTGTTTCTCTGTGTGATCTCTGTGGGTGTTTCAAGCTCAACAAGTGGTATCAGAGCTTACAGGCTGGAGATCCCGGGTATCAGAGACCGTCCCAGTGGATTCGATGAGCAAAAAGATGGTGATGCTGGAATTGTTGCCTGCACAGAGGACGGGTGCAAGTAATTGCAATTCACTAGCCAAGGCAGCCGAGAGCACAGAGGTGTCGTTGTGAATGACGATGTTGTGCTGGTGGAGTTGTATTATTTGTGCATAGATTGAAAGAAGGTGGATGGGAGCATCCCGACAAAACCAAATGGAGATATCATTGCAGTTGTAGCATTTTTTGCTTTGTTGGAGTAGTTGATCACTGAAATTTGTAACAATACATTGATCTAATTGAAGAATACATAGGGCTCGTTGGTCTAACCCGACGGACGTGGAGAGGACCCGCACTCAATGAAGGAGGCGGTGCTACAGAGAGGACTCCGTCGGGTTTTTGCTGCCTACGTGAGGAGTCCAGATCTTGGAGAAGCACTTGAACATGAAGCCATTGTCGCTGACAGGGGAGACACGTTGTTGTACCTGCAAGCCATATGGAAGACGAGAGTCCTGTAGATGCTTGTGCTAATTGGAAGAAAGGCATGGTCAAGAGGATTCTTTAGCCTGTGGAGCCGCTTATTAGAGCCAAGCAGATTTGGCGTGAGGCATGAGAAGTGATGGTGATCTGGAGACTGCCTGAGGCGGGTGCGGTGAGCTCCAAGAAGTCTGCTAGGAGAACCACGAAGGCTGCAGAGAGGAGCCACCATTTTCTAGGATACGTGATCCAGAAGAGGTCGCGGTGGTTGAGATCGTTGCCATCGCGTGAGGCAAGCACCATTAATATTGCAGGAGGAGGCCCACACTTCTGGAGGAAGCGGTGCCAGAATGAAAATTCTTGTGTATGGGCAGAGATTGACGAAGGGATGTGTTCTGATGGATGTCACTTTTGTGCACTGCCCGATTAAGGAACCATCATTGCTGCTAAAACTGGAGAAGACTGCCATCACTGTCGTATGTTTGTTGGAGAGCCATTACGACTGTGTATGACAGATCGTTGTTGAAGGTGGAGCCAGATTGGTGGAGGTGCCACGCTACTTCGCTTTAGTGAGAAGGTAGTGGAGGTGCCAGAGTGGGCATACTTTGGTGAAGGATTCATGGAGGAACTTGTTGTCAGTTGGTTTCCAAGAGTGTACTCCATGTACTTATACTTGGCGTGAGAGCCAAGTCCCGCGCAGAAGAGGAACCACAGGGACGGTGAGGAGAAAAAGCCGAGTTGTGCTGTGATTTGACTGCAGAAGATGAGATCGGGAGAGCCAGCGTGGATGTGGAGCTCACAATCCTCTCTTCCCGTGATTTGGAGATAGATGGCAGAGAGAAGAGGTCGTGGATTCGGTGCTCGATTTGTTGGAGGTCCGATCTGCTGGAGGTCGTCGAACACCTTGGCTGCCAGATCTGCTGGGGATCATGAAGGCAATGGCTGATGGTAGTGGCTTCAGAGCATGGAGGAGAATAGATCTGTGGCTATGAAGAAGATGAGCCACTATGGATGGTTCAAGAAGCCCTGCAAAGGAGAGAGCTTCCTGTGCTTAGTGAAAAGGAGGAACAACAAGACCCTGTCGACGGCGCCGGTGACGGCCATGCTGTCATATATCTCCTTCGAGAAGAACGAAACGGTGCTCGTGACGGGCCACGCCGACGGCACCGTGCTCCTTCACAGGGTGTGGGAAACGACGCAGACAACCCAACACGCGACAATGGTGGGAGACGATTAGCATGCCCTGGCCATGGAGCATGTGTGCGTGCTGTCCAAGTTTGGCCAGGACAATAATCCACCGGGAGCCATGGCCGGGATGGAGGTGCACCGGGTCGGTAGAATGCGGTACGTTCTTGGCATCGACAGCCAAGGGAGAATTCACGTCTTTCGCGAGAACGGGACGCTGTATGGAGTCGCGGAGTCATCGAGCGGCAGTAGGCCGCTGGCATTTCTGAGGCAAAGATTACTATTTTTTTACGGAGATGGGCGCGGGGTCACTGGATTTGAGTAGCATGACGGTGAGAACGGGGAAATGTGAGGGCCTCAACGGCTCCAGGGCCGTAGCTTATGCTTTCGATGTTGCAGAGCGATCAAAAGGAGGTTGAAGCAGCAGCTGGCTATGGATAGCTCGACAGGGGCCTATTGCCTCTGCTCCAGGGTGTTGAGGGACTTGATGAGAACGTGCAAGAACCTGAGTCACCTGGTGCCTAGGATGGTCCAGGTGGACGCTGATCGGAAGGGCAGGCCGCGTCTTCACCTAACTTTGATTTCACAGGTTTCTTGATTCCGTTTCTTGCTTGGACGTAGATGACGGAAGTTAATAATGATGTGAAGACCAGCGTTGTCTACAGTGTTGTGGGCAAGAATAAGCAGGATGCTATGTCCAAGTACCAGAAGGAGGAGAAGGCACACTGATCTCTTGAACACAATCATGGCGGATACACTGATCTCATTATTCTGTGGACCTTACGCCTCTTATTTACTACGGAAATGACATGTCAAGATATGTTTGTTGTGCTGGTTATATCGCCTACAGTGGTAATTGTGGTGAAAATCAGTGTCCTGAGTTGTGAATGTGCACAGAGTTTTTCTATTGCTTTGGAAACTCTGTTGCTTCTACTCGCTTCCTCTTGCAATAGTTGGTTTGTATCTTCTCTATTATTCGCATGTATTGCTGACAGCAATGAACTTCAATCTGCCTCAAATTTGTTATTTGTCAGATAGTGTTTACTGGTCCGTTAGTGCATGCATGCAGACATAACACAAAGTTGAAATTGACAAGCGTGATGGCAAAGTTTGGACCAATTGAAAGGGTTATGGAAGCGGTGACAGGCATAGATCTGATGGGTCGATTTTCATTGGGTAAGTTCACATGAGTATGCTTATGTGATTTATGGATGACTTCAACTTCAAGTAAATTGGAGTGGTAATTTCCCATGTGCTGAATATTGGAGTGTTGATAGCATTTGTAAGTATCAGTAATGGCATGGCAAAGAAAGAGGTGTCGGAAACCAGTAGTGAAATGGCATTGAAGTGACGGTAAAGTCACTGTGACAGTGAATTATTTTCATTTATTTTGGAGTTGTAAAAACAATTATATGTAAATGGGCATACAACTCTAACACCTAGAAAGGGGTATGCGTACCCCTGGTGAATCATCGGTAAAGTCTAGACATAGGCCTAGGTGATAGGAGGGTATTTGTCTCATGAGATTACATGTAATCGAGCCTATTTAAAGGTTTGGTGAAACTCCATTGAAATGGGCCTAGAAGTGAGCGGTGTAAGCTCATTTGGTCGGCTTGGCCGGATTTGGTCAAGGGGATGTTCATGTTAAGGTGGAGATAGGACTCCATTGAAGGTAGCCTGGAGGTGAGTTGGTGATACACTCACTTGGCTAGCTTCGTCTGTTTTTTGGCGAAGGTCYCGAACATAGTGTTCRAGATGGAGCACTGAAGGTGCTYAGGATYGCAACAGAAGAGTTGTTTGCAAGCTCAAGTTTTCATTGTATGGCCTGAAGAGCGCGCTCAGGCAAGTTTGTACAAGATGTTGATTCCTTCATGGTGAGCTGAGATTTTTCAAGAAGTGGGAATAACCATTGTGTTTATGGTATTCATTATGTTGGTGTTTAGATTGTTGACGATATGCTTGTTGCAAGCACAAGCATGGTTAAAGATCAGCGGGTTGGCTCAGTTGGTCAGGACGTGAAATGAAGGATCTGGGAGCTATAAAACAAATCTTGGGCATAGAGATACATAGAGACGAGAAAAATGTTTGAAGGATACTGATGAGATTCAATATGAACCTTTGTGAGACTGTTAAATGTCTTCTTTAATTTTTGTAATCTTTCTTCAAGTTTGTCATGGTTATAAGGAAGAAAGAGGATATGTCTCATGTATAGTATGCTAGAAGAATGTATAAGTTTGCGATGAGAAGATCAGATATTTCACTTGTAGGGAGTTGTCAATGGTCACATGACAAATCCAGGCGGAGCAGTGAAATGGGTGCTTCGGTTTTGAAGCACTAGCGTCACCTATCTTTAGCTTGCGAGAAGGTGATGAATGGACAATGGCATGGTATCAGGTAAATTGATTGTCAAGGTGGAGATTGTTGGAATGTGACAACCAATTAACCAATTTAGGTTAAGGTGGTTCATGATTGTTTCAACAATATTCTATTGTTGGATTTAGTTAAAACTAATCAGCAAAAGAAAGTGGCAGCATCTCCTGGCCTGCTGGTTGCCTATGGCTGGTTGTAATCTCCTGTTCATTAATATAATGATTCTGCCATTGTGGATGTTTCCCTCAGGGTTTTACCACGTAAACGCTCTGTCTATGTGTGTTTCAGATCTGTGCATATTTATTTGTTTCTCTGTGTGATCTCTGTGGGTGTTTCAAGCCCAACAAGCTGAACACAAAGTTAAGATATGTTATTCTATTGATATTGCCTTGGGAAAGAACAGATCCTGAATTCATTTTTACCTGGGCATGCGCTGACCGCAGCCTGGTCCGAAATGATTGCAAGCCACTGTAACATTCATGGACTTGTCTGCGCTGTAGCTATCATTATGCCCTAAGAGCATGACCTCGTCATGGTGACTGGAGCGATTGTTGGATATAGTAATGGCCGTGGAAGCGAGAGTGACGTCTATGAGGTCGTCTGTGCTAGTCTAGAGACTGTTATGGTCGATCCAGATATCGCGTGACTGATATGGAATCCCCATCGCTCCCGCCCATACTCTGCACCAACGAGGCGTACCAATTCACATACCCAAACTGTCCGGTTTGCAGATGTGAATGCTGAGGCCATGGATTATAATGTTGCTCACGTTATAAAGAAATATGCAGGGGCCGTTGGAGATGTGTACGTTGGCGCCTCTTCCGTCTATTGTCTTATGGCTGGCCATCAGAAGCGGCATTTTAAGCGTAATGTTCATGTCTCGAGCAAACACGATCCACAAAGCACCCGGCCGAGTCACAGCATAGCGCAGTGTGTGAGGCTTAGGGTGGACAGGGTCGTCCAGAAGGCTGGTTACTCGGTATATTTTCCCGCCCTTTCCCCCTTCCGTAGCCGATTGCGCAGTCAGCTAGTCTCTCTCGATTCTCAGCCCAACTGGAATCCTTTCTCCAGCACTTGTCGTTGAAGGGACCGGTTTATTACATCGAAAGGTGTATACCTATTGGTAGTGGGCACCTAAAATTTTAATTTGATGACTAACAATTGAAGATGCTGTCATATTTTTAGTAGTCCTCTCAAATCAATGAATGTCATTTACTCTTCATAACTTTATTGTATTTCTGAATGCATCTATTAACCTGTTTACTTTTTAACATTTACCTAATCATATTAAGAAATTACTGTTGCACCATATAATTGACACGTTTAGATTATTAACGGGTACTACTTCAACTTCCTCCTTAACTGTTCGTGCGTCTCAGCAGTCTAAGCATTTCATACCCACCTATTGCATGAGCATGGAGCGTTTCATTTTGGAAATCCATATTCACATTATACACAGAAACATCACATGATATAACTAGGACAACCGCTAATTACCAGTCAATACCTTTCGACGTTGTCAGCCGCAAACTAGCAGCTGTGATATTTATATCCCAGTGATCGTCGTTTCAATTTATTTTCATACCTGCAATCGTACAGACAAAAGCTACTGGATAGTATTAATACCTGATCTGGCCAGTCGAATTGATGTAGGGTTGCCTAGTTCGTGACCAGCTTCAGCCTGAATAGCAGGAATTAACGATTCTACAGCCATTATAACAATGAAGAGATGAGAAACAGAAATTAGTATCTTCATTATGGCTATAATTGGAATTACAATTCAAATGTCTGCTGTTCAGTTATTTCGAATTTCTTTGCGGGTCCGGCATCGATATAAATAGATGGCCATTTTTTCCTGTGCATATGGAATTCAGATTTTTTCCTTACTCAGCCGCGGCGGCCGCCGCAAGACAAGTGCAGAATACAACAGAGAAGGATTAATGCGGCAGATACCGATCGAGTGCATAAATTTAGAATCGTTTTGTTTTTTTATAATAATCTAGGACCAACAAAAAATATTAAAAATTAGGTACGGAAGAAAGCCGTTTGATTTCTGGATTTCACTGTCCTATCAATAAGTGATTTGATTTCTAAAAGTTCTAACTTTAGGTGTTTTTTGTTTTTTGGGGACGATGAATGGTTAGATTTTCATAAATTTAGAAATGATTGGATCTGTAAATTTGAGTGTCTAATTTTGTATGATTGAACTAAGAATTTTTCAAAAAATTTCAGCATATCAAATTTATTTATACTTTCACAAATATAATTTAAACAATAAAAAATAACCATTTTATCTAAACTTACATTGCCCAAACCAAAATAGCAAAAAAAAAATAGAAGATTAACCAACACCCTATCAATATTAGGGCTGATTTTTGTTTGATGTTCCACTAAATTATAAATGAATTTTCCACTCCACACTATCTAAACTTACATTGCCCAAACCAAAATAGAAAAAAAAAAATAGAAGGTTAACCAACACCCTATCAATATTAGGGTTGATTTTTGTTTGGTGTTCCACTAAATTATAAATGAATTTTCCACTCCACACTATCTAAACTTACATTGCCCAAACCAAAATAGAAAAAAAAAAATAGAAGATTAACCAACACCCTATTAATATTAGGGCTGATTTTTGTTTGGTGTTCCACTAAATTATAAATGAATTTTCCACTCCACACTATCTAAACTTACATTGCCCAAACCAAAATAGAAAAAAAAAATAGAAGGTTAACCAACACCCTATCAATATTAGGGCTGATTTTTGTTTGGTGTTCCACTAAATTATAAATGAATTTTCCACTCCACACTCAAGTATATGATGAAAAACTGTATTCAAAAGTATTTAAGACATGTTAACTATGTGAAAGGATAAAGAACCACTTCTGTAGGAGGTAACACATAGCAACTATTTCAAAGGATAAGGAACTACTTCTCTACGAAAACCAATGGGGGAGTGGCGACCATTTGCTTTGGAGGTTACATTGGCGAACTTACGGACACAGAAATCAAAATCGGAATTTCGTTTATCTTCGCCTACCGAAACAATCAACCGGCTGTGAGAGAAATCCGGTAGCACATGGTGTAACGTATTATACAGAATAGGAATCTATTAATGTCTCGATAACAAAATTATGAAGTTGAACATTGAATATTGTTTAGAATCTCAAGCGTTAAATTAATTAATTAAATTAAAGGTATCGTGTTTCAATTTAATTAAAATACTTAAAGATATTGTATACGGGTATATTAATATTATTGTAAATCCATATTAACTCATGATGTTAATATGGATAAATAACTCATGATGTTAAAAAGGGATAAAATCTTTTGACCTACACACTTTTTTTCATACTTTGTACTTTAAAAATTCTGTATTCTTTAAACACATCATGGATTTACGTTTATATATCACATTATATGGTTTCTCTATACATTATGTAGCTTTCTTTTAATATTACAATTTTTATATGTATATTTAATATTTTAATATTTAATTTTAATTTTTTTTTGCAAAATATTAAAAAATATTAAATGAATAAAAAAACAAAATATATTATTAATATTTATCAATTTCACTTAAATTTTTTTAAACTTTGAACCTCTATCATACTATTGACTTGTAAGTTGGGATGACATATGTCAAATATATGGGATTATAATTTGTTCACTAAAAGATTGTTCAATTATGAATTATTGTTGAAATATAAATTACTATTCAATTGTCAATTGTAAGTTGGGATGACATATGTGAAATATATGGGATTATAATTTGTTCACTAAATAAAAAAATTGTTGAAATATGAATTCAAAAGAGTTGACTATTTTCTAAGATTTTTTTTTTGTGTTATAGTTTTATGTATTTTGTAACTTCTTGATATTGAAACAATTTCAAAATATATTTTAAAAGTGTATAATGATCTCATATTTTTTTTTTTTTTTGGCTTTGTTGTTCTATTATATTGGCTTTGTTGTTTTAACATATTATATTATTTTGAAATTGTAGGGAATGAATTATTTAATGTTCATTGTGCATGAAACTATGATAAAAAGTAGTTGTTCCTTTATATAATTAATATCCTTAGCTTAAATTTGTGTTTTATCTATTTTTGAATGATATTGAGAATTATTATTTTGATATTTTTCATACTTTTATATATTTAAATTAAAGAAAAACCATATTAAATTTTAAACATTATTAATGATATATGAATAATATCATGTTGGGATTATTTTTTATTTTAAATTGTACAATTTATATTATAAATTCGTATAAATGATAAGTGAATTATTTTACCATTACAATTTTTATAGGTAAATGTAAATCGAACTAATATTATTTTATATTTCCCCATCCCCATCTTTATATATAATATTTATTCTATATTTCCATCATTCCCACTCCCACTCTCAAATATGAGGGTGAGGGTGAGGGTGAGGTGGTGGGAAATATAGAGTAAATATTAATATTAATAATATTTACACTATATTTGTCATATAAAATAAATATTATGAGTCTTGATGGAGGAAAATATAGAGTAAATATCAATCTTATTTACTCTATATTACCATTTGTTGGAATGATGTAGAAAATTAGGATGCTTAGTTAAGATTTAGTAACTAAGTTGTTGTGTGTCTTTCATGTTTAGGTTTGCATTAGTTTCAGATCCACATTTATAGGAGATCTGTTCAAGTCTGTTTCATGCACCTTGTGCTATATATATGTAATTGATTTACATTAATAAACAATCTATTTTGTAAATACATCTATTTTGTTTGATATGGTATCAGAGCTTGAGGGGCTTGGGCCAACTCCCTCACAGGAGTGCCCAGGATCCCGAGAGAGAGTTGACAGCTATTGCCAAGCTCTGTGGAAGCTGCGTGTTGGAGAAGTTGGGTATTGACGTGAAGATCGAGAAGCCGCCACTGCGAGCTGTATTAAGGATCTGCATTCTCAGGAGTTGTGTGTGTGTGTGGTTGCATCATCCGTATTGTTGCGTGTTGTTCGTTGTATTTCTATGTTCGTGAAGAAAACGCTCAGAAGAAGCCATAGGAGGTACTCCCCGTGAAGGAGCCTTTGAGCTCGTGTAAAAGTAACCCGTGAAGTAACATGTGCTCGTGCATTTTTACTACTTGTGTAAAAGAGAATCATTGCCTGGTGCAAAGAGAAAATATGTACTTTGTTGAGCAGAGTCATGGAAATTAAAATCGTTGGAATGAGATCATACTCTACATAATCTTCTGGTCCTGTTGATATTCCTTATGAGACACCTACGAGTTTATGAAGTTTGTCTATAGCGGTGAAGGTCAATGCTAAAGGGAATTATGCTGAGAGCATTGTGTGCCATTTAGAGGAAGAATTCCCTCTACATAGAGCCACCATAATTGCTAAAGGAAAGATTGAGCCACAAATCGGTGGAAAAGAGAAGCATTATTATTACTGTGTCAAGGAGACTCGAAGATGATTATTGTTGTTACTGCATGAGGTAACCTGTATATTTCACTACTAGTTGCGGGCTGTAAGGTTGTTAAGAGTCAAGGGAAGGTATTCTTGTGTGAAAGCTACGTGAAGAACTGAATGTGAGTGGCCCCTTAAAGGAGATAGCGTGGAGGAGTTGTGGAGAAGCTGGCTAAAGTGAAAGCCAAGTGAACCATACATGTAAGGTGTTTTCGGTGAGAAAGATTAGAGAGCTCAGTAGATTGGTCGAAGGCCACAGAATGGTGAAGGAAGGTGTTGATCTTCTGCGGAGCTGGCCTGCTGTTGGAGAGAAGAAAGTCGCCGACTGAAAGAAAGTTCTCAATCCTAGTGGATCTAGTGCCTAGGACATAATTTTATCGTGGTGGGAAGCAATTAGCAAGATCGTTGCGTAAAGGAATTCATTGTTGTTGAAAGTTGCCAGCAAAGAATTGTCCGTGAAGTGAGACATGAGGTGCCCACGTGAGGTGTAAAAGAAAGTTTCCACTGTGTATTTTGGTCACTGTGAGTGTTGCCACCATTGCAAAGTGAAGGATCCCAATGACAGAGAGTGCCACTATGGAGGAGTGTGGTCGGCTTTTCTATTTCAGAGAAAAAAAAAACTGAGGTGCCGCGATTGGTCTACAATTGACAGTTGTTGCAGAATTCGTGAAGGGAAGAGCTATTAGCGCATAAGAGAAGCTGCCATGGGCCGGAAAAGGAGACTTAAACAATTCTAGAGAGAACTCAACCAGATGGGGAGAAAGATTCAAAGAGAAGAGGAAAAATATTTTGCAGGTAAATATAAAGTGTCTTTAGTAGTAGCAGAGGAACACATACCTAATGGAGACCAAGATCAGATTGCGGATCTGGAGCAGATTGATGAAGATGAAGAAATCAAAAAAATATTGAAAAGATTAATGGCAGTTTTACCATCATTTTCAGGTAAAAATTTTTATCTTTGGAAAATGAAAATGGAAGGTTTACTTCGATCAGTAGATTTATGGGAATTTGTTCAAAATGGTTATGAAGATCCTATTGAGAAGATAAGGGATAAATTAACATTATATCTTGTTAGTTCAACATTGAATAATGGCATCCTGTCTGCTCTGTTATATGAATTTGGTGAAATAGAGAATGCAAAAATGTTTTGGGATAATCTAGAGATGAATTTTAGTGTGAGGGGGAGAAAGATAGCTAAAGACAAAATTAATCACATCACTACTGTTGAAAATGGTGAGTGTATTGACATTATTATAACTGAAATAAAGACTAGAAATGATTGCATTGAAATCACAATGATTGATGATGAAAGTGTGTATGTAGTTGATTGTGATAATGAGAATGAAAACCTTAAGGAGAGACATATGAAGTAAGCTTTGATGAAGACAATTCATCTAATGAAGAGTGGTCAAAATTGATGCATGAGAAACATCTTATTAATGAGTTGTTGTTTGGTGATAAGAATGATCCACTTGCATACACAAATCAAGTGGAAGAAAACTTTATTGTTGCAGTGAAGGAAGAGAAGGAAGATGAAGAGGAAAAAAATAAAAAATCTCTCTTAGAAGAGCAAAATGAAATGAGAAAAAATTGTATTGATACTCTAATGAATGTTTTTGAGTGTGCAGGATTTACTAAGGAAGAATGTGATGTGAAGCACTTAGGTGAAGTGCTAGATAAGTTTGATGAAGAATTAGAATTTATTGAGGAATGGCTTCAAAATCCATATTATGATGAATGCAAAGAAACATTAGATTACGATGAGGACTGTATGGACACTGAAGAAGAAGAAGACTGCATTACAGATATAGAAATTGAGTCAGTTTTTATAAAGTGGTGTCCTGAAGAAATGAAGTATTACTATGAGCTAATGTTGCAAGAGTGCGTTGAGAAGGACATTGCTGATTGTATCCAGAAATGGGAGCAACATATTTTTGTGGAGTTGGAAGCATTTGCGAACATTAAAGACAAATGTTCTTAAGAAAATGCAGAAGTGTTGAGGACAAAGAACAATAATCAGAAGTCAAATTCCAAAATGCCGAGGAACAAAGTAAAAAGGGCTATGAAGCAGAACAGAGTCAAGATGAAACATATATGGAGTAGCAAGCCAAGGAATAAGCTCCATCTACATCACTATCAAGATGAAACATATATGGAGTAGCAAGCCGAAGAAGCTCCATCTACATCACTATCTAAGATAAAGAAAGGTCAAGATGAAATTGTTAATTTTAAAGCCTAGCTGAGACTGAGACCAACAAGCATGTTATGTTTGGTAGAAAATCCATTTCTCCATTAAGGGGGAGTGTTGGAATAATGTTGAAATTAGGATGCTTAGTTAAGATTTACGTAACTAAGTTGTTATGTGTCTTTCATGGTTAGGTTTGCATTAGTTTCAGATCCACATTTATAGTTATGTTTGGTAGAAAATCCATTTCTCCATTAAGGGGGAGTGTTGGAATAATGTAGAAATTAGGATGCTTAGTTAAGATTTACGTAACTAAGTTGTTATGTGTCTTTCATGGTTAGGTTTGCATTAGTTTCAGATCCACATTTATAGGAGATCTGTTCAAATCTATTTCATGCACCTTGTGCTATATATATGTAACTGCTTTACATTAATAAACAATCAAGTGGTGAGCTCTCCTCACGGGTTCTGTAAATACATCTATTTTGTTTGATACCATTACACAATCATTTTTAGATTTATATTATAAATTTGTATAAATGACAAGCTAATTATTTTACCATTATAATTTTTATAAGTAAATGATACTACCATTAGAAAATTATTTTTAGTTTTATAATAATCTCTTAATTTAATATCTTAATAAAAATGACATTGTAAAAACAAATTTCAATATCTTGTAAATTGTAATAACATATTTATATATATTAGTTTTATTAGTGATACAATTTATGTTTGAAAGTACGAACATGAAACAAATAAACCACTTCCCATTTTTGTAAAACAACTTTACTCAACAAACATATGTAATATAAATGACATCATAGTTCAGCAACATCACAGATGATTAAAGGCAATGATAGATGTTCAAATACACAAGAGTCATAAAAGGGCATGCAAGGGAGATATAGTTGTGATGAACTTCAATGTCAATCCTTTGTTTTGTTTTTTAAATATGAACGGAACTAGACCAAAATAATTGTAAAGTTGAACTTGTTATTTGAAAAATAATTTAATGACCCTGTGATCTTAGCCAGTCTTCCGTGTTTATATTAACAATAACTAAAATAAGGACTATAATGATTGGATCTTAGAGAACATGGGATAAACAGTTCAGTGTTCATAGTTTAAGAAATCTTCATCAAGCGCACTTTTTTCTCCGAACTAGTTGAGTGAACGATATCCACATATTTGTCCCATGATCTTTAGGTAAAAGACAAAGAACATATAGCCATGATATTTAAAAATTCCAAACATGATATTAGATCAAATTTTGAAATTTGGATGGCGTTTATAATTGTTTGATAGCAACAAAAAATAAAATAAGATAACAATAGATTGTAGGTAGTTACTTATTTGTGTGACAAATAATATGCACTATGTAGCATAACATTTAATGTTGTATGTTTTGGGATATATACCATCTGGTCTGATCTAAAGGTGATTTAAATCGAATGGTATATATCGCAAGGAATATGATATTAAATACTCTGTTGCAGGGTGCATATGGCTTTCCCTAATTTGTCAATTCTTTAGATGTCTTGATAAATGTTGTAACCAAATGTTGCATCTCACTCGATCTCGGTCTCACTTGGTATAGGAGTTCTAAAAATAAAGGAAATCTCATTTTCTTTTTCTTTTATAGTCAAGGGAAATAAGTAATTTAGGTCCCAATGGCACTTGAGAGGATTTCTTTCTTTCACCTAAGGAAGGATTCGGTGCAAACATTATTATCTTTTTTCCTATGGTGTGTGTGATGCAAGGGAAATAATGCTAGGTGATAACTCATGTTTTCATACACAAGTGATGTACGCTATAAAAAATGTTCGTTGTGTTGATGGTGATAGGATGGATGAAGTTTAATAACCATGACGTTTTTCACTAGGCTACTTGGAAACACCAAGGATACTTTGTCCAGACAATGCCTCTTCAGCTAGAGCATACCTATACTCCATTCTAGGCTTCTAGAAAGTCACACTCCTACTATAGTGAAACTCTTGTATACATAGGCAATCATTAATTGTTTAACACTTAGTCATATTTAAACATACTTCCATGAACATGTGAAGATAAGAGAACGACAATGAAATAGAAAAGATAAAAATAGATATAGTGTAGACAGAACAAATGGTCCCTAACACCCGAGTATGTCTTTTTTATTGCAAAACAATTACAACATGAGCACTACCAGCTCGACTTACACCTAGGAAAAGTCAAATGACTCACCTCACCTAATCAAGACACTCATACACATAATCATCACCAAGAATATATTTTCACAATTATCTTTGTAACCTCCTATGGTGCACCTTAGATGTTTCATCAGTTGCATACCGGTTATCCCTTCATTTCTGTGGACTTCACAGATTTGGGTTCTTCCTCACACATGCCTCCAACAGACTTGCATTTCCAAACATCCCCAAAACCATCCCAAGATAAGCTCGCCCAACTCTGTCCACTAAATCCTCATCAAGGAGGCACATGTCCTCCCATGTGGAGTTCCTTGCCTCCTTGAGGGAACTCACCTTTCTTGTCTTCTTCAGAACTGCAAATCTATTCTTTCTCTCCTTGTCTTCAAATATTCCTTCTTGTTTCTGCTACCTTGTTCTCTTATAGGGACTCCAAAGTACACTATCACGAACCATCATGTCCTTTGGGAGTGTCGCACCCCTTTGCAAAACCATGTCCAAATAAATCGTTGCACCCCTTCGTGGAACCATTTTCCCAAACGAATCATCGCACCACTTTGCAAAACAAAATGCCAAAATGAACCCATGCGCTCATCAACCTTCGTGCCCCTTGGGAACAATGAACCCAACCTTGGTGCGCCCCTCATGCTGTCGCACCTCAATGTTTTGGTCCCTTCATACTTAGGCCAACCCCTTGGCGTGTTTACATGCCCAAGCCATCCACTTTCCCAACTTGGTTGATAGAGAAACCCTGAGTTCTATCTCCGAGGAATTCAGTGAAGGTATATGTGGCCATCTAGTCAAATAACTTACATCCTCCCTAACCTCAAGTCATTTTCGTCCTCACAAACATTAAAAAAATATATGATCTACAAATCTCCAACTAAACTTATGCCAACACTACAATTAATTCCATTGGAAAACCCATGTTTTGTGCCAACCATAAACCCAAAATTCTTCCAATATAGAAACCTCAAGTTTTCATGTGAAGTGGAAACCCCAAGATTCCACAAACAAAATTGTACTACAACCAACTTTGCATGATATGTTTCCTGAGACAATGTGGTCACTACACCCAACTTTGTTGCACTATATCACTAGGATGTTTCTACCTTACTTTTGTTTGGATTCAATATTGTTGTCGCTTTTTGCTACAATTGAGTGTTTCCCACTTCACTTCAAATTTTATCCTAACTATTGAACTCGTGTGATATTTTTGTTTCTCCCATACTTCAACCAACTTTGTGATGTCTCCACACACTGATATCCTCCATGCCTTGGACTTATTGGGTATATAGTCCAACCATCTTTCCCAAATCATGAGATTTCACTCCCTCATGCCCTAACTTAGTCTTTTCTAGCACATCTTTGTCACTCTGTCAAACTCCAAACACTAAGGTAAGTGTCCATCCTTGCCTCATTATTTCTTCATTCATCTAATTTTTTTCAAGGAGATCCTCCACAATGTCTAAGTGTTGCAATTTGAACCCACTGGCGCATCTGTACTTTTTATCCAAGTCATGAAGTAGTTGAATGTCCCATCAAACCATCACACTCCTTGAGTCTGCAAACCCTCAAGAAAAAACATGTCACTTCCTTTCACAATTTGGTCCATCTACACAACAATCTCATACCAAGGCAAGGTCACCCCTCACCTTGTTGCACTATGATGTCACCCCAAAACAAAGTCTTCTATGGAAACTTGACTCCATTGTCCACCTCATCGCACAATTAGCCAATCTACCCTAAGAACTGCACGTCCAGACTTCCTTTGCCTAACTACTTCATCACTCGAACATGCTGCGACGTCTACTTCTAAATGACTTGGAATGGTTAGGATTCAACCTCAACCATACTTCCGAAAGGAAAGATAAATGCTCAAGTCCAAGTAATCTCTTCATGTTGCAATCTTCCTTTCTACACAAACCTCCAAAGGAATGAAACTTCTCACTGCACCTCATTTCATTAAGTCACCTCGACGTAAATCAACACCTACGATGAGTGTGGTGAACATGCCTACACTCCTCAAACGTCCAAACCAACTTTCCAAATTGTTTCAAGTAGAGCGAGCCACCTCAAAGAACGTATATTCCTTAGGCACGTTCGAGTCAATACTTCTACCAATCTCAACCAATGACCCCTACTAGATCTTTGAGTCATTCCAAAATCATCCACAAGTCACCAACGTGTTCTCTACCTCATCCAATTTATCATACCAAATGCGAGCGAACATCACCCAATTCACTTGGTTTTCAATCTTCCCATTCAAGTTGACTACCAAGAATTCTTGGTTGACTTTTTTGGTGACTCCATTCATCTCTTGGAATTAAACTGCTTTGCACCTGCTAAAAAAATTTAAACTCTAACATTATCGTCGGGATTATCAAGACATCACATGAACTAATGAATTTGGATAAGGCACCAATCACGAGGGCGCCTCATCCATCCTCTCAAACGCAACATGAACAGACTTCACTTCCGACATAACCGTGGTGACCAGTCCAATGCACCTCATCAAAGAGGTAGGAAATTTCCTCAATCCACGTCCACGACTACATCCAAATATTCTTAATTCCACCAAAGTAATCATCCAAGTAGGTCAACCAATACCTCTACACATTCTCCCAACTAAGGCATCTTATCTGCTACATGACCTCTTCAAATAGACGTCACTTGAATCACCCTCAAGTCTGAGTGTGTCAATTCTCACCATGGAAACAGATTTCACCTAAACTACCAAGTCATTCAACTCCCCTTAAAATAACTTGTTGCAAAACTTAGGATATGAAAGAAATCAAAACCAACCATACCTTTCCAATGGCATCCTTCTCTACAACCATATTCTAAGTCTATTGTCTTGGACTTCCGCTTTCCCAAGAAACCAAATATCTACAAGAAATCACTTCAACCACCGTATACAACTCCATAAGTGTGTAATACCTTCGATGCAATACAAGGATGATTCCATTCGTCCACTTTAAAAATCTGTCTATGTCCCTAAGTCCACATACAATCATTCAAACTCATCTCTAATGTCTTTTTGTCTCCATACCTTGACTGCTTCTTCTTCAAGGAACCATGCACTTATCTCCTTACTATCAAGTCATATTTCTTTGAACTAGATATTGTAAATATACAAAGAGTTGCCTTGTCTGAAGGTTTCAATCTCGTCCAACAACCCAACTCAACTCAATTGTTGTTCTCGGTGATGCACAACATGAATACATCATGATGAGAATGTGCCAAACTAGAAATTCTTTAGTCTCTCTAGATCTGCTTCACCCTCTGTGTTTCGCTTCTATGGTTAGATCTACGATAAGTCGTGTGACAAATCCTGCATTCATATTCCTTTCGAAAGTGCTTGATTGACCCAACAAACTTTGTTTCCCATATCTAAGGTGTGCACAATAGGTTTGACACTGACTTCCATCACGAATCCAACCAATAATGTCTACCTATGTGATCAAGTTTGTGAAAAGTTATGGGATAAACTCTATGATGATTGTTTTAGTCACCCACCTTGTCCAAGTGCTTCGTTTCACCACAAACTATGTTCTAGATGTGCACAAGGTGTGCGTGCAACTCAACCTTCCCATCGCACCATCAATCGAACCTATTTTGTAAGTATGATGCAAAGTATATGATGAAAATGTTTGTTGCACCAAACGATTCCCCAAGTCTATAAACATTCCCACCGAACCACCTTTGCAAAACATTTCCCTCATACTGCACCCTCCATTGTCACCACTAAAGTAGTAGAACATGCTTCAATATATAATGCCATCTATTGTCAATATCAAGGTGAATATCTCCCCAACCCTTCTCCAAAATATACAACAAATCTGATCTAATACCATCTATCGTCGAGATAGTGGTGAGGAGCTCCCTAACCCTTTTCTAAAAATTTTAATGGATCTACTCTAACACCAACTATTGATGACATAGTGTTGAATATCTCACCAACACTTCATCAAAATATACAATGAATCGACTCTGATACCATCTCTCGCATCCCCACAGTGTGCCTTATGATCATGCACCTCTTGATGGCATGCAACATTGCGACGTTTCTCACTTGGATTATTGGAAACACAAAGGATACTTCATCCAGACTACACCTCTTCACCTAGAGCATACCCATACTCTGGTCTAGGCTATCTCCGAGTCACACTCCTACTCTAATGCAACATTTGTATACATAGAAAATCATTAATTGTTTAACACTTAGTCATATTTAAGCATACATCTAGATACCAATTACCCAGATAACAAAATAGTTTATGAACCATGTCCTCCTTCCTAAAATAGGATAAGTCGTATTTGGGTAATTATTTTTATTTTCGGGACTTATTATTTATTCAAATTTCATATTCGAAATTACCAAATTATAGATTTTATATATACCTTTGTGCTTAAAATAATTATGCTGAATGCAGTTGAACAAGACAATTTTAGATATTTAGAAATGGCATCGGGAGATAAGAAAAGTATTGCAGGAAAACTTAAATATTATATTATCTATTTGGGTGAATTCGTCACAAGTGTAAACCTTTTTGTCGCCATCTTGGGATCCCATTACATTGTGATTGGAATGGATTGGTTAGAATCACACAACACAATACTTAATTGTAAGACAAAGAAATTAAGATTTATTTATGATTTGGTACAAAGCAGAGTAATTGTAGGAAGAAACCAAGGAGTATTGCTAAGATTTACTTCTTCCCTACAATTACAAAAAAACATGTGCAAGGGATGTTAGTTGTACACCATATTAGTGCTTAATGAAAAAGGTGACATGGAAATATTAGAATATTTTCCAGTAGTATCAGAGTTTGTCGACGTTTTTCCAGAAGAACTACCAGTTTAACCACCAAATAGAGAATTGGAATTCACTATCAATCTAAAACCTGGAACAAAAACAATTGAAAGAATGCCATATCGGATGTCGAAACTTGAATTACAGGAGTTAAAGATGAAATTCAAGGAGTTATTATATTTTGGAATTATACATCCAAGGATGGATCGTGGAGGCTTTGCTTCGACTATCGTCAATTAAAAAAGCCCACAATCGAGAATCAATACCCGTTACCAAGAATTGATGACTTATTTGATCAAATGAAGGGAGAGATTGTATTTTCAAATATTGTTTTGAGGTCGAGATATCGCCAGTTGTGAATCAAAGAGGAAAAAGTTCCTAAAAATTCATTTAGGACAAGATTTGGACATTACAAATTTACTATGTTACCATTTAGATTGACAAATTCCCTTGGTGTATTTATGACTTTAATGAATGGGTTATTCCGCAAATACTTGGACATGTTTGTACAAGTATTTATTGACAATATACTAATCTACTCATCGATGAAATAGGAGCATGACGAACATCTGAGATTAGTTTTGAAAAGTTTAAGAGAAAACAAATTGTACGTAAAGTTGTCAAAATTTTCTTTTTACCGGATGAAGATTCACTATTTGGGACATGTTATTTCCAAGGAAGGTATTGTTTTGGATCCAACGAAGGTAGAGGCTATTATGGAATGGACAACACCAAAGAACGTGCAAGAGGTTCATAGCTTTATGGGATTTGCATGTTACTATCGATGTTTCGTTGAAGGTTTTTCAAAAACAGAAAATCCAATTATGGAATTGTAGAAGAAAAATAAGAAATTTGTATGGTTTGAGAAATACGCAGAATCATTTCAGAAGATTAAAGAATTATTAACAACAATACCAATATTGAATGTTCCATATATGGAAAATAAATTCTTGGTATGCGCGGATGCATCCAAGGAAGGATTAGGTGGAGTATTAATGAAAGAAGGTTGAGTGATCGCATACATTTCAAGGAAACTAAGAATGAATGAAGAGAATTACACAACCTATGATTTTGAATTATTAGCAATTGTATATGCCTTGCGAGTTTGGCGACATTACCTTATCGGATGAAAATTCGAACTAAAAAATTATCACAATGGATTACAACACATTTTTACTGAGAGTGACTTGAACCTGCGACAAAGACGTTGGTCACAAGTTTTAATAGAATATGATTTTGATATCACGTATAAAAAGGGAACAATTAATAGAGTAGCAGATGCATTGAGACAAAGACCTCACATTTTCTCGGTAATACCACTAAAGATGAATCTTTGAGAAAAGATCTTAGCATAATAGATTGATGACGAATGGTACAAGGAAGTGAAATATAATATCAGACAAGATACCATGATGATACCTAGATATGAGGGATATTCTTTGAATAATGACGAGCTACTAAGGTATAATGGCAGAATTTATGTACCACCAAATGACGAATCGATAAATTTAATATTAAATGAAACTCATTGATCAGTGTATATGGCTCATCTGGGAGTCACGAAGATGAAGGAAGATATTAAACCACTATTCTTTTGAAAATGAATGAAAAGAGATATAGTTAACTATGTGGCGAGATGTCTAGAATGCCAACAAGTGATGGATGAACAAAAGCATCCAATGGAATTATTACAGTGACATGTGATTATTGAATTGAAATGGGAGGTCATATCGATGTATTTTATTATTTTATTGTCATATTAAAAAAATATTATTGATTAAAAAAATATTATTTAATTGTAAGTAATTCACAAACTTATTTGAGATTAATAATTAAACATTTATTTTTCTTTATTATATTTTTAAATTAACTTTTTATTATGTTTTTAAATTTATGATTCCTTTAAATCTACCATGAATTTAAATCTATAATGCCTTTAAATATACCTATATCTATTGTGCTTAGAAATTAGAGACTTCTTGCTTTTGTTTTACACTCTGCAAATCGTGGAAGGGAGGGACTTGCTACCTTTTGCAGCTTCCCTTGTTTAATCGCTTGTTTTCAACCTAAAAACATTTTGTCACAGAAGACGGTTTTTTTATATGCTTAGAGAACCTATCCCTAGAAGTGATCCTGAGAATACCATGCGTTTAAATTTATGATGCGTTTTAATATACCATGCAAATTTACCATGTGTTTTAAATCTAACAATTTTTTTATGATGCGTTTTAATTATAGCAAATATTTTTATGATGGGTTTTTAAATTATTTGTTTACATCTATATATGTTTTTGATTACTTTATATATTTATTAATTTTTTTTAAATAAATATTTTTTTATTAATATATATATATAATAATTAAAAATAAAAAGTATATAACGTTTTAAGTTATATTTTTTTAAGATTATGATGAAAGGTTTATTATAAACTAAATATATATATATAGTTTCTTTTAGTTTTTAAATAATTATTACATCAATTCATTTAATTGAAATTTAGATTATCCAAGTTTAAGAGAAAGAAACTTCAAGAGAAAGAAACATTAATTGTTGCTAATTCTTATAATGTTTATGTGAGACATCATAGAATGATTAAATGTGATTGGTCATTTTGTTTGCATAGGTTTTTCAAAATGTAAGACATCATAGAATGATTAAGATTAAATGTGGTTGGCCATTTTGTTTACACGTTTTTTTCAAAATGTAAACTAAGACATGACTACTAATCTATTATTTACATGGATACTAATCTATTATTTACATGGCTACTAATCTATGACTTGGTCATGGTTTTCCATCATCATTCCTTATGAAGTAATACATGAATTAAATGTTTACATGTTTCTTCACATAATCTATGTAAATATTCATATAATTTCATTTTTTTCATAGTTATTAATACTTTTAAAAAAGTAGACAAATAAGGTTTAATTATAGGATTAAAAAAAAAGAATCCGTGTACAATGACCATTGAATAATTGAAAGTACATGATTTGGTTTCAATTAGTGTTTCGTGAGAAAATGAAAAAGAAGTACATGATTTGGTTTCAATTAGTGTTTTGTGAGAAAATGGAAAAGAGGCCATTCACATTAGTTTATTCAGTTTCCATTATAACATTTGTATTCTTATATTCAAGCCTAGTGAATTTATGTAAATATTCATATAATTTCATTTTTTCATAGTGATTAATACTTTTAAAAGAGTAGACAAATAAGGTTTAATTATAGAATTAAAAAAAAAATCCATGTACAATGACCATCGAATAATTGAAAGTGCATGATTTGGTTTCAATTAGTGGTTCATGAGAAAATGGAAAAAAGGTCAACGCTCCATTCACATTAGTTTATTCAGTTTCCATTATAACATTTGTATTCTTATATTCAAGCCTAATGAAATATTTTATGGAACTGACTTTGACCCAATAAACTATGATAAATTTTTAAATAAATTTTGATGCAACATAAATTACCTCTAATGCAATTGAAAAAAAACTACCAATGATCTAATAAACTATGATAAAGTTTTAAATTACTTGTGATCTAACATAAATAACCTTTGATGCAATCCAACATAACTCTACGTCGCAACGTCATGAAAATTTCTCGATGTCACAATATGATGAACATATGCCAAAGTCACAATCTGGCGTACAAAAGACACCAACAAAATGTGACATACAAAACCCTACATTACAATGCGATGTACAAAACCCTCCATTGTAACATCGCAATGTAATGGCCATATTAATGTTGCAATCTCATTGACATAGTAACATTGTAATGTGATGATTTTAATTAGATATGGAAATGCCATGTGAATATCCCTATCATTGCATTTTACAAACATATCCGCACATCACAATGATAAACATATCCTAACATCACAGTGTGACAAAAATTTCCAAACGTTGCAATGTAACGAACATAACCCCTTGTCGCAATGTGATATACAGACCCCAATGTCGCAATGTGATTTTTTTTTCCAAAAGTCGCAATTTAATGAACATAACCCATTATCACAATGTGATATATAGAACCCAATGTCGCAATATCACAAAAATATCCCTACATTGTGATGAGATGAACATTTCTCGACGTCGCATTGTGGCGAACATAACCCACATCACAATTTGATGTTCATGTTTATACCTCATTATGTTAAAAAAATCTTTCCTTTGTCACATTGCGATGAACTTTGTAACATTTCAATGATACACACCTAGACCCATCATCATTATGTGACAAACCATAGCACCATGGTGTGATATATGCGCATATCTTGACATCACGATGTGACAAATTTTTTCAAACGTCACAACGTGACTAACATAGTCTGTTGTCACAATGTGATGCACATAACCACACGTCACTATGTGACAAATATTTTCAAATGTCACAATGTGACGAACATAACCCCTTGTCACAATGTGATGTACAAAACCAAATGTCGCAATGTGACAAACATAGTCTTACATTGCAATGAGATGAATATTTCCCAATGCCACAATGTGATGAACATAACACACATAACATATGGTGTTCATGTTGATACCTCATTATGTTACAAAATTCTTTCCTTTGTCACATTGCGACAAACTTTGTGATGTCACACTGTTATGCACATATACCCATCATCACAATGTGATGGACCATAGAAACACAGTGTGATATATGCGCATATCCTAACGTCACAATGGGAAAAACATTTCCAAGCATCGCAATGTGACGAACATAACCCCTTGTTGCAATATGATGTACATACACCAATGTCACAATGTGGAAAACATTTCCAAACATTGCAATGTGATGTATAGAACCCAATGTCACGATGTGATGTGTAGAACCCAATGTCACAATGTGACAAACATAGCCCTACATTGCAATGAGATGAACGTTTCCATGCATTACAATGTGATGAACATAACCCACATCACAATATGACTTTCACGCTGATGCCTCATTATGTTACAAAACTCTTTCCTTTATCAGATTACGATGAAATTTGAAACAATGCAATGTTACACACATAGACCCATCATCACAATGTGCAAAACCATAGCACCACGGTGTGACATGTGCATATCCTGACGTCACAACATTTCCAAACATTTCCAAACATTGTAATGTGACAAACATTTTCAAATGTCGTAACGTGATGGACATAAACCCTTGGCTTAATGTGATGTACATAACCCAATGTCACAATGCGACAAACATAGTCCTACATTGCAATGAGATAAACATTTTCCAATGTTGCAATGTGACAAACATAGCCCACATTGCAATGTGACATTCATGATGATACCTCATTATGTTACAAACATAACTCAAGCTAATGCAAACCAACATAACTCTAGGTCACAATGTGAAATTCAAGCTAATGCAATCCAACATAATGTGACTTTCATGTTGATGTAACCCAACACAATATGATTTTCATGCTGATGCAATCCAACATAACTCTACCTCATACTATCATGAACATTTATCGATGTCAAAATATTAAGAACATATGCCAATGTCACAATCTAGCGTACAAAATCCACCAACAAAACCCACATACAAATTCTCCATTGCAATGCGATGTACAAAACCCTACATTGTAATGTCACAATGTCATGGACATGGTAACATTTCAATCTGGTGATATAATAATGTTGTTATGAACCAAAATGCTGAAAATCTCATAAATTACAGAAGTACACACAATGTACAAAATGTCAACAAGGACCACAACTCCAATATAGATAAGTTATACAATAACTCCTTAAAAAATAGGGGAACCCCCTCCAAATAACCTAATACCATTCATACTTTACAATTCACATCTCAATAATGAATACATGATCTCTTATATATAGTTATTCACACTTGCACATGACGCCCCTTTATCACTAGGCTGACCCTATTACATATGTATTTACACATTACATGTACATATAGGCCCATATATGCCCCCCCTTGGGGTCATATTATATACATTTAGCCACATATATGCCCCCCTTCGGTCATAACATAACACCCTCCTTCAAAAAGATTTGTCTTGCATTTAAAGGCTTCACATGTGATGAAACCAAGTAATATGATTTCTTTATGTTCCTTCTTTATTCATTCCATTGTTTATGATCTATCCATCCAAAATCAAATTTTTTTGGTCTTAATCCTTGGTGTCTAGTTGTTCAATAATTTTATTTCCTTTGATTCCATGTATTTTTGTTGAAGCTTCTCCAATTTGTAGTCATTGTTGGTCTCTGATAATAGCTTGTTGAAGAGTAGTTTAGTGATCCCTTGTTCCATAAATATTGACAAGTATTCCATATTATTCCTTCATAATGTTGATATCATCCTTCTTCTCTTCCTTGAAATGTTTCTTGGTAATGAGGGTGTCGATACGGTTTCACATTTGATGGTCTTTTGTCACTTTGCAGATGCATTTCATCTATCTTCTTTTCAGCAACAATAGAATCCTATATAATATTTTCTTGGTCTTTGATTACTCTAGCCCTCGAGATAATACCATCATATTTGGCATGTATGAAAGTAGACACAAAATACCCATTTAAATTTGGAACAAAATGTTAGAAGTATTTTAAAATTTTGAACGCTATCTTATAAATAATACAATATATTTATATTAAACTTTCTCTAAGAAAAATGAGCATGACATATGGGACTATGAAATCATACAATTTTTCCTCTATTTTGATAACCTTTAAGTCTAATAAGGTCAATTTTGATCTTCATATCTAACATTTTCCATCTATCTTATCCATCATTGGTACAAAGGTAAATATGGATTGCATTTTCTCATATTTGTATGTTTATATTTTAAAATTATGGTAGAATTTTGATTTTTATCGTCCGTGAAAATAAAAAATGCTAGCCATAAACTCTAAGAATGACAAAGAATATCACAATTTTCAATTAATGCAAAGATACAATAAGGAGATGGTGATTCCTCAAGGGATTGTCATGTACAAAAGACATCCAATGTACGAAAGATGTCCAAGGGATTATTATTGACCTTCTGCACTCCTTGCAGAGATTCTGTGGGCAACGACGTTTATTCCTTATGAGAGTTTCTTAGTCGAACCTTCAAGGTTCTTAGCCCTTCAACATCCTTCTAAGGTCTTTCTGGTGCCCTCCTGGCAACTCGACACTCCTCTTGACCTTGTAAATCGAAATTACCTTTCCTTTGGTGCAATCCTTGTGCTTGATTGAGCCTTCACACGATTGTCTCGAAACACCTACCTGAGTGTTGGCCCGGTGCACTCCTTGCACATGTCTTACTTTTGAATTCCCCAAATCCTTCAGGTTCGCCAAAGTGACTCCTACATTCTCTCAATGCACGCTTGCAGAGCTTCCTCTCCTCAGAGCGTTCAGTAACTCTGGGTTTTTCTCAACCGTCCCCCAACACTCCAGAATGTGTTGTTTTTGTGAACACCTTGCACCTACTCAATGCCCTCATCGCAGAGTCTTACAGAGAATTCAACAACTCCGTGTTATGCTTCCTTCTGTGTAGACCTTCCTCCAAGGTATTTAGTAACCTTGACGTTTTTCCTTGATTATGTGAATTATCCTGGTGCGCCCTCTTGGCCTGGTCTCCTCTGACTCAAAAGAGTTCAAATACCCACTCATTGCATTAGCTCACAGAGTTTCAACGCTCTGTCGCACACTCCTTACTCTTAGCCTAAAGAACCCATAAATAATTCAACAAACTCACAGATAGAGGATTATATCTCTATCCATATAGATGAACTCTAACTTACACATCTACATCATAAACATGCGTAAGCACACCGATAAGATTCATTAAAATCATATAAACACACAGAAAACTCATAGGCAGGAAAAACTATTCTTTGTATTAATCTGAATGTTAATTACAGTGTATGAGTCTGCAATGCAACTGAGCCTCGACTCTCAACTCTCCTTTCTAACAAGAACTATCGAAACATGAGTTTCAACAACCCTTACCGGGCAACAATACAAAGATTTATACAAGAGGGGCTCGAAGAGCTTTCCCTCCATGCTACACTAGTGGTGTCTAATCACCATTCAAAACGCCTATCTCTCAAGGCAGATCACAATGAGTGGAAATCTATCCCGAATCGGATCTAGATTCTTCCTATTATCAGCCACTTAGGGTGACCTCATCTACAACATGTGTAAAAACATGACTTAGCTCTCCCAGTCTAACATCATTCAATTACCTTAATTACATTTAAATTATGAAGGAAAAACGAGAGTGTTAATGCCTCTCCCTTCTTGAATGTGCACCAATGTGCTAAACAAATAGTGTGTTCTAAGGTGGAGCGATGCTCCTGCATCATAAATCATAAATTCAAAATCTTAGATAACACTTGGCATCTTATCTATAAGAAAAATATCATATGTTACACGATGTAGACCTCCACACTTCTTCAAAGTCTTTGTTACCACTTACACTCATATCATATGTGATGCCATGTAACGCCATGTAGACCTCCAAACTTCTTCAAAGTCTTTGTTACCACTTACACTCTAGTGGACGATGCTACATGACATTGCGATGCCACCCATGAATTCCCATGAAATGTTAGATTTGAGTCTAGCTCCACTTTGGAGGATTTCTTACTTTTATGGAATGAGGTAATCACTTTGCATGGAATTTCCTATTTCAGTTAATAATTCTAATACTAAGCACCATGAAATTTGCAAGTCATTGAAATAACTTTATTAATTTTTTATTTCAAAATCTCGAGAAAAATCTATATTAATTTAAGTTCCCCTAAAATTATTTATATTTAACGTGTATAATTTGGAAAAGTATATCTCTACTTCGGTAAATAATGTGTTTATATGAGTCAAAATAAGTAATGGGTATAGATTTAAAAATACACAAGTCATAATAAATTCAACATTATTGTCGTTCTGTCTCACTTATATTATTGTAACGTGTACATTTTTCACTAAATTTTTATTTAGGAAATAAGATAAGAGCTGTATCTTTTATATGTATAGTGAGAATTACTCAAATTAGAGCTAATTTTCATGATTTATATAGTGAGAGTAGGAGTTGGACAATACCCAAAACATCATGGTATGAAAGAATGTGTCATCTTTGTGATATCGGGAAGGTTGAATAAGAAAAACATTTTCTCCTCAAGTACCCTAAGTATACCTTAATTAGATTTAAATTTCAAAATATATATCATAATATGGACCTTCCTAACTTTTTAATTTATCAAAACTATAGTAATGTTGAAATTCTCCTCCTAATACTTTTTGAACATCAAAATAACATTATCAACAAATCTTAGTAATTTCTTAACTTACTTAAATTATAATAACTCAATTCTAAACCATCTTCAGATATAATGATTATAATATATTCATATTAATTTTATCAAATTTTAAAGATAAATTAGTTAATTAATTTGATTTAATATGTCATTTTTATTATTATAAATATTTTGAAAATAATATTCATATAAATGGGGCAGTGGAAGGAAAAAGTAATTTTGATCTTCTATTTTAGTGAGTAATATTCTACATTTAAACCTAATTGAAGTATCCATGATTGAAGGATTCACATGGATTGTTGTGACAATGTTGTAATGGATGTTTGATTGCAGTACTGTTATAGCGTTTTCAGTTTCATGAACTTTGAATCCAAGAGGATCTTGTTTTTTGAGTTGTTCCTCCCTAGGTTGTTGGAAGACCGGATGTCCATAGCATACCTATGAATTTTTCTCCTCAAGTTCTTCCTCCTACTCAACCTTACTACAACTTACTAATTGAAGTTAAATCAAGAAATCACCTGCGTATGCATGTTGGTCTAGTTTTCTGAGTTAAAGCGATATTATCCTGAGTTTGCACCCATTCGACCCCCCTTTAAATTTATTCATTGTGACATACAAACTGATGGGTACTAGGGTTACCTCCAATGCAATCTGGAGATGACTTCTAGTGCTAACACAACCCATATTAATATAAGATCTACGAAGTATATATATA
>SNQJ01S0013387.1:82917-111611 GCA_010110895.2 Picea sitchensis | reverse complement strand
AACATTGTCTCTCCCTACCTTTTTCCTTCCTTCCCTCTCTTTCTCTATCTCTCCCTTACCTCCCCTTTCTTTTCTCTCACTTCACCTCTATCCCCCACTCTCTATCTTTACCTTCCTTCCTATATTTCTCTAATTGCTTGTCTCCTCCCATCCATATATCTCACTTTATCCATCCCTCCCTCATTTTTTCTCTCTCTACCCCTTTCTCTATATATACCTCTTTCTCACTTGATCTCTCCCCCCCTTTTCACCTCTCTCCTTCTCTCCATGTTTCTCTCTCTCTCTCTCTATCTCCTACTCTCTAACCCTCTTTGTCTATTTACCTCTATTCACCATTCTCTCACTCTTCCTCTCTATCTTCCCTCTACCACTCGTCCCCTCCATCCCTCTCCCTCAATCTATTTCTCTCCCTCCTCCCATTCCCCGACCCCTTCTCCCTCCCTATACCCCCCCTTCTCTCCCTTCACTCTCTCCCTTCTCTAACTCTCACTCTAAATCTCTCTATTTCTCTCTCTTCCCCTCTCTCTCTCCCTTACCATATAGAATTATATCCCCCTCTTCATATCTACCCCACTCTCCCCCCCTCTATCTCTCCCTCTCTATCCCATCCACTCTATCTCTCTCTCCCTATAACCCTCTCTTTCTCTCCCCTCCCCATATATTCCTATATATCCTTACCTTCCTCCCTCTCTCTATTACTACCTCCCTCATTCCCACCCCATATCTCTCTCTCTCTCTCTCTCTCTCTAAATCCCTCCCTCCCTCCCTCCCCCTCTCTCTCATTTAATCCTCTCTCATACACTCTCTATCCCACTTTATGAATATCTCTCCCCCTATGTAAATCTTTGTCCGTCAAGAGAGGAAGATAAAGAGGGGAGAGAGAGAGAGAGAGAGAGAGAGAGAGAGAGAGAGATAAATATATGGGGGAGAGTGGGGGAGAAAGAGATATAGAGTGAAAGAGGTAAATATGGAGAGAAGGAGACAGAGGGAGGTGTTAGCACTTTGTAAATTCCCATAGGTTGTCAGGGGCAGAATTTTTTTAACATAGGTAACTTATCCAACCACTTTGAAACTGGGATCTAGCCCTGCTAGTTTCAGAGAGGGATCTCTTTGTAAGATTTAGATATGTTCAGGTTTTAAATATTAGGATAGTTAAATTAATATAAGCATGTTGTATTGGTTTTATAAAGATGACTGGAATATTGCTTTACACATCCATTGGGCTATGGGGTCTGTGTTAAGGATTGAGATCATATACATATTTTATTAGGTTTCTCCACACAAAAAGATAATGAAAATGTTGGATCTTTTAGAATTAAGGTGATGAAAGATAGAAAATGTGAGATAGTCAATCACAATAAAGAAGAATTTAATAATTTCTTTATTACAATATCAGAAGAATAACATTCAGATCTTTAAAATCCAGAAACAGAGTATTCAATATAAATTCAACACTTAAACTTCTTTTAAATGATCAGAGACATAAAAAATAATTATAATGAAGTAAGATAAACATTTAACAAAGAGATTTAAAGATCACCAACAACAACATGCAGGAATCCTGTGAATCCTCCTTTTTATTACGGTAGATCTCGTCAAAAGATTACAGATACAACTCGCTTGGGCATAAAAATCAACCCTCAATACTTCGGATTCTGAAGTATTTATAGAAACATTACATCTGATCCTGTCATTAATGATCAAGATGTGGTGGAGAGAAAATATAAATAACTAGATTACATATTACAAAAAATATGAATGCTAAATGATCCTCTCGAATCCTTGGGGCTGATTCTGAGGAAGGTGGTTGGTGATTCATCTTTGACTTGACTCTAATTGTTCTTCATGATGACTTAGATCTATGTAGACGGGTATATCAAGGTGAGGTGGAGGGTAATGAGTGGGTAGATGGGTATATGGAGGTGACGGGCGACATTTGATTGGAAGGTGATGTGTCGAGAGAGTAGTGGAGCATGACATATGGATGAAGGTAGTGGAGTGTGACGTCGGAGTGCGGAGGTGGTATGAGAAGGTGGTTTGGCGGTTTAGTTGGGGGGGGAGGGGGGTAGGCGGTAAGTGGTAAAGGTCGAGAGGGGTCCGAGTTAACAATACTTCACCATGTTATGAGGGGTCCACTCGAGAATACCACCAACACAGACCCCTCCTCCCCACCATTAAAGGTAGAATGGTCGAGGGGGTTTGATATCCTCTATCAGTTGTAGATCTGAGCGTGCGTTGATGGACCAGTGATATTAGTGAACCTTTTATCACAAAGCGCAAAACATAATATATCACCACAAAACTTAGGAGAAATCTTTTTTATGGGTTTTCCACTGCTCCCCTTCCTTCATTTTTGTCACCAAGGGATCAAAATACAACATTTTAACTCAAATCAAATAATTTAACCAACTTTTCATCCATTTATTGAAATGAAGGAATAATAACCTATATCCTACTCTAATCACCTAGCAAAATTAACCCATATTAGACTATTGGGATAAAGAATTACTTTAACCTAGGACATTTGACCAAGTTTAAATTGTTTGACCAAACTTATTCACTAACCTATCTAACTTGGCTAAGATTAAACTGTTTAGCCAAGTTTATTCACTAACCTATATGCATAAATTCAAATGAATTGACCATGATTAAACAGTATGAATAAATCCATTTTCATTGCGTGGGGTTTTATTATTTTTATTTTCAAACCCTCTTGTATTCTTTTCTATTTTTCTTTCTTTTATTTTCTTTTTCTTTCTTTTGTATATCATTTGCAGAATAAAAATATTATTTACAACATAATGTATCTTGAAGAATAGATAATAGTCAGTAGGTGATCCTATGAAACATAGGGTTATAACAATGGCTCCACTTGGGGATGGTGCTCTCCTTGTGAGGTGCCAAGAATCAAGCTACCCACTGCTTTGAATATTCTTCTCTAGTTCTTCTTCTGCAACTTGATTTGTTTTATCTTGAAAATCTGGTGGCACTGGTCAGTGGCTTAGGGTCTTCTCTTTGAGATTCAACCATATGATCAACAACACCCACACATAACATGAAAGTAAAAACAATTTGTACAATGGAATGAATGACTAAAATATTCACTGTGGTGGAACATAATGTTTGAGAATCCTTCCATTTACAGGTCCTCCTGGCAGGTCTGCTCCATTGTTGTCCTTGAGTAGGAATGCATTATTTCCTCTATATGCATGAATTATGTAAGGGTCTTTCCACAAATTGTCAAACTTTCCATTCTTTACCTTGTCTTCATTTCTGGAATCCCACTTCAGTACCAAATTACCCAATTCAAAATCATCCTTCTTAGTTATTTTGTCATAAATCTTCTTGATTCTTTTTTGGATTAATTGTGTCTGGTTATACACCTCTTCTCTGGACTGTTGTGGTTGGATCATCTGATTTATTCTCCTTTTGGTATCATTAGTCTCTATCTGTACTTCTTGCAACAGTTTCATAACTGGGACTCCAAAAGAAGTGGGGAAAACTGCATCAGTGCCATATACCAACTGATATGGTGACATACCAATTGTTCTTTTTGTGGTTAAACTATTAGCCCAAAGTGCATGGACCAACTTGTTGTGCCAATATTTCTTATTTTCCTGCAACATCTTCTTTATGATATTTACCAAACTTTTATTTGAAGACTCAGCCAGCCCATTTCCCTAAGGGTAATAGGCTGTGGAGTGTCCCAAAGTAATCCGGTACTGGCTACAAAATTCTATTAGATTTTTGGATTTGAAAGTTGTTGCATTGTCAGTTATGATCTTCCTAGGGCATCCAAAATGAGATAGAATATTATTTGCCAAGAATTTAATAATGACAGTGTTAGTGGCTTGCCTGTAGGGTACATCTTCAATCCACTTTGTGAAGTAGTTTGTAGATGTGAGTACCCACTTATGTTGTCTTGAAGAGGGTGGATGGATTTCTCCAATAAATTCCAAACCCCATTGTTGGAATGGAGCTTCCACATAGATAGGTTTCAAGGGTAAAGGAAAAATATTCCTTTTTCCTTCAAATACTCGGCACTTGTGACAATAGGTCACCTTTTTATGCACATATGTAAATAAGGTGGGGTAGTAAATACCATCTCTAAGGATCTTGTTAGTAGTATTCTTCCAACTCATATGCCCGCCAAAATCTTGTGCATGGAAATCATGCAATGCCTTGTCAACTTCATCATTTAATAATCAATTAAGCAAAATGCCTCTAGCATCTTTCCAGTATGGATTTCAATCTAGAATAAAATATTTTAATGCTTTTAGTTTTAATAATCTAGATTTAGTATTAGTTAGACCAGGAGGAGCTTGTAAATTATACAAGACAAAGATGAGGTATGTGTACCATGGAGAATTTGAGAATACCTCTTTGACATGTGGATTTTCCTACTCTCCCTGCTCATCAACTGCAGCTAAAAAGTTTATATCTAAAGAATGAAAATTGGATTCAACCATTAATTTCACCAAACACTGACCTTTGATCAGTTTAGTTGGTTTAATTTCTATATCATATTCTAGATTCACAAAAATCCACTTCCCTCTCCTATCATCAGGGTTATCCCAAGTCACAATATCCTTTGCCACTGCATTTGGAGCATAATCAATAGTATGAGAATGGATAATGTAAAATCTAAAATTTTCAATTTCTTTTACCAGGGCAAAAGCATATTTATCCATTATATTGTAGTTTAGTGAAACATTTCTCAATGACTTGCTGAAAAAGGCTATGGGTTGTTCATGTCGTTCACTATTTTTCTGCAATAAAACTATTGCAATGGTGTGTTCAGATGAAAAATAGAACAAATATAAATCCTTAGTGTAATCTGGACTGATCAATATAGGGGCTTGTGTAAGTGCATGTTTTACCTGCTCAAAGGATTGTTTAGATTTTTTGTTCCACTTTATTTTGGTGTCTTTTTTCAACATATTTGTAATGTTCCCGAGGAATTCTGCCAAATTGGGTATGAATCTTCTCAGAAAATTTATTTTACCAATGAATGATTGCAATTATTTAATGTTCCTAGGGTGGTCTAATTTCTGGATGGCTTCTATTCTCTTGGGTTCTATCTTAATTCCATATTTAGATATTATATTCCCCAACAACTTGCCTTCTTTTAAACCAAAAGAAGTTCTCTTGGGATTCAATGAAATCCCAAACTTCCTATACTTCTCAAACACTCTCCTAAGGTGTTGCAAATGTTCCTCATCTGATTTTGAGTAGACAATAACATCATCCAAATATATGACTATAAACCTACCAAGCTCATCCATAAAGGGAATGTCCATTTCTGTTTGAAAGGTGGCACCAACATTCATCAAACCAAAGGGCATTTTGACATACATGAAAGTTCCCCAGGGTGCGGTGAATGATGCTTTTTCTCGGTCATCCGGGTAGACAAGAACTTGGTTATAGCTTGAAAATCCATCTAGTAAAGAGATCCTACTGGCCCCAACTACCGTTTGTAATATGTGATCCATTTTAGGCATGGGATAGTTGTCTTTGAGGGACACCTTGTTAAGGTTTTTGAAATCAATGCAAAGCTTGATTTCACCAGACTTCTTTCTAGTAGGAACCAGATTGGAAACCCATTTTGAAAATCTTAAGGGTACTATTATTTTTGCATCACGCATTTTTTTAATTTCTTTTTCGATCAGGGGTAGTAACTTTGGATTGATTCTCCTAAGTTTCTTCCTGAAAGTCTTATGTTCTTCTTTTATTGGAATCTTGTGTTGTATGATACTTGTGTCATAAGATTTAAAATCCTCATAGCTCTAAGCAAAGACATCTACGTATTCCTTAAACAATTCAATATATTTGTGTTTTTTCTCAAGCGGTAAAGATTTAGATGGTTTTATCATTTTTGGTTTTTCCTGTGTTCATATATTACACTCCTTGACCTCCTTTCCACTAATTTCAATCTTTCTCTTTTTTGATACATCGTTGAAATCAAAAAGTTTTTCTAAAGGAACCAAACCTCTAGGTAAAACATTATTCTTCAATTGCAAAATATCTAACTCTTCATCTTTTTCATTTATTTTATCTGAATCTACTTTATTTACGCTATCATTTTCAAAGTATGATTTATTTACACTATCATTCTCACTCTCTACATCTATATTTGCACACTCAAAATCATTTTTAGACTGCAAGAAATCTTTAATTTGTTCATTGTTGCCAAATACTTTCTAGTACCTGATATTATCTGGAACAGTCAGCCTGCACTTCACCTCTATTGTGTATTGGCGATTTGGATGGAAAGGTATTTTGCATGTGGCTACTGAAGTAGCCAATCCATCTGCAAGTATGTTCTGGCCTCTGGGAATGACCTGCAAGTCAATTTCAGTGAAACATTCTAGAAAATCTAAAACATCATTTCTATAAGCTTCGAGCCTAGGGTGTTTAGAAACATACTCACCTTTAATCTGTTTGATGATTAGTTCAGATTCACCCCTTACCATAATCCTTTTGGCATCAAGTTTCTTCAACAACTTCAGGCCGAGCATCAATGCTTCATACTCAACTATGTTATTGGTGCACTGTAAATTTAATTTATATGAGTGATTTTTTTAATACCTTGCTTTGTGATTATGCAACCACACTCTAGTTTCAACTCCTTCCTTGTTGAATGCTCCATCAAGATCCATACTCCAGAAGTTTTATGCTAATTAATCAGTTTCTGTTGTCACCATTTTTCTTTCCTCTGAGGTTTCTTTACTCTCCTCCAAGCCAGATGCATTATCTTTTAATTGATCTATTTGATTGTCTAAGTCACCATCATTGTATAGAATGAAGGAATCCAAATCCGAATGGACAGAGGAAAAAGGATATTTATGAGTTTTTTCTTGATTGTTGACCATATACTTCATCAGAGTCTCTCTGTAAATTTTTCTTTGTTGGAAAAAAATAGGGATGGTGGAATAATTTATATCTAACTATAAAGTACCCTTTTGCTTGGAACATCACGATCATGATAATACCATACCATACTTCAGAGGAATGTCTGCAACTACAATACCCATAACCATGCTCTTAGTTGGGTTTTGCGCCAAGGTCATGCAAAAATATTTAATCATGCCTATGCATTTGACTTTGCTAGAGTCGAAAGAATATAAGTCCTTGTATGGCCTACTGATATCAAGCCCCAAATTCTCCATCACATCCTTAGGCATAAGATTGTGAGAAGCGTCGGAGTCAAGCATAACATTTTGTAATGTCTTTTCATGGATATTCGGACTGATGTAAAAAGGGGGAACAAAGCCAGTGTCAGTTTCTCCATCAACCTCAAGACCAAAAACATCTCAGGTTGATCATCAACAACATTCAAAGTATCTGACCCTACTCCTGGTTCTGTATTTAATGCTTTTATCACCTGGGACCTGTAAGCATTTTTGTTGATTAGTTCAGTCAAAGGAATAGGGATCTTCAGTTTAGCCATTTCACTTTCAATATTGAAAGTTCTTGAAGTTTTCCTTTGGCTCTGCAATTCTGGTTTATCAGTCACCATATTATGTGCATAATTACTTGCCTGACTTGTGGATTCCACCTCGGTTTGAGTTGTTCTTGTTGAATTTTTAGGAATTCTCTTTGAAGGAGTCTTTGGACATTTACTTTTTGGGATTTTCTTAGGGGTACCCTCTGAGGTTTGCTTAGGTTCAACAACTTTCTTATTTTCAACAGCCTTCTGTGTTGGATTTTCATTAGCCTTGTTGCTTCTCAGGTTGTATTGTCTGTGGACCTCCATTATAAAATTCTCAAAGGTCTGTTGTTCTAATTCTTCTTCTTCCTCATTTACCTCTGTCCGTGACAAGAGAAAAAGATCTTGTTCTTCCTGGGTAAGGAAAATGGATTCATTGTGATTGAAACCCATTAGGTTTATGTGAATATCATCCAACTCCTCAATTAATTATTTCCCATCATTAGTGTAATTTTTCTGAAGAGGTGGTCTAATATGTTGATCAAGTCCTCTTTGTTTCCTTTGGTCTCTGGGTTGTCTCTATTTGATTTGGAGAGGGTTTCTTCTAAAATTTGGATTCTGAATCTGGGGAGTAGGGTGATTTTCTCTAGGAGGATTTCTGTCATTGATCTGCAATCTGTCCATAATCCTCTCCATGTTCCTCATCAGGGAATCCGTCTTAGTATCTGAGGTAGAAGTGGAAGTTTCCTCTCTGATAGTAACCCTTCTTTATGTTCTTTGCATGGCTCTTCTGGCCAATAGATTTTATTCAGCGCTCACTTCACTTTTCTTCATATCTTCTAGGGTGGCATAATTCCTTTCCCTTAGTTGGTATGACATATGAACATCAAATCCATCAGGGAATTTGATTAAGTCCAAGCCTTGAGGATGCTTGATATCAACAGGAATTGTGTTATAGAGATTGTTGAAACGAATACAATAATCATGTACTGTTTCCCCTTGATTCCTTTTGATATTTTCATATTCTCATAAAATATGGAGAGGGTTTTTCTGTACCTTCCATCTGTCGAGAAAAATTCTATGGAAAGAAGAAATATCAGCAATACTTGCATCCCGTAATGCTTTGAACCATTTTTTAACCTTCCCGGTCAAAATCTGTGCAAAACATATCATCTGGACATCTGCCTCATCAAATTCCTGCAAATCAAAGTAATCATTCATCTTATTAGCATGTTGTTTTCCATTAAGAGGTTGGATACCATCAAACTAAGGAAGTCTGGTTTGATAGTCATAGGGCATAGCATGTAGGGGAGAAACTAAAACTAAGAGAGCATATCTTGCTTCCATAATTGGCAAAGAAGTTTGAAAAACAACTTGTGTGATTGGTGGAGAAGTGACAGAAGATGTAGAAGATGTAGGACTAAAATATGTAGAGTGAACTTTTTGAGTTTTTGACGGAAGATGCGACAATATTCAGGGAAAAAAGTTCTACTGACTATTGAAAGTGGGCTTTGTACAAAGCTTGATCAAGATTTGATACTAGATCTTCTAATTTTTTAAACTCTTGAAGAAATCGGTCACCAAAATTTGTATTAGGAGAAATTATTTCAGGGGTTTTAGGTTGGAGGGTGATTTGATCTAAGACTGTTTCACTCACAAAGCTGTCAAATTTGGTTTTGAAAAGGCTTTGCTCAGAGGGTAAATCAAACTCAATATCCTGGATAATGAGAAGCTTCTCTGGGAGAGAAGTGGCCCTATGAAAAGGACTGTGACTCTCGTAACCTTCTACAGTGTTTCTTTTTCCGATTAACTTTTATGGGTCATCTATTGCTGTTGGAAAGTTTTATATTTAACTTGACTCTGGGTGCCATTGATCTGACTGATACCTACAAAACTAAAAAGTGGGTGTTAATTGTGTTTACCAGGCGTTAATGCAAATTATTGACTAAAGAGAATGGGGAAAGGTGGCTTCAGTTGTGTCTGGATCGTGAAGAGTGCAACAATGGTGAAAAAATGGGATTAAGTGGATGAACGGGTGTCCTTTAGGGAGCGCATGGCGAGTCGATCGGTTAACGGTCATAGCTGACCACATTGATTAGCCAATGGGCATATAGGGAATGAGGTGGAGGATAATGAGTGGGTAGAATGGTATATGGAGGTGACGGGCGACATGTGAGTGGAAGGTGATCTGTCAGCAGAGTAGTGGAGCATGACATATGGACGAAGGTAATGGAGTGTGACGTCAGAGTGCGGAGGTGGTATGAGCAGGTGGTTTGGCAGTTTACTCAGAGGGGGGGGGGTAGGCGGTAAGTGGTAAAGGTCGAGGGGGGTCTGAGTTAGCAATATTTTGCCACGTTATGAAGGGCCCTCTCGGGAATACCACCAACTTGTACCCACTCCCCCCCCCACCATTAAAGGTAGAATGGTCAGGGGGGTCTAATATCCTCTGCCAGCAGTAGATCTGAGCGCGTGTTGATGGACCCATGAGATTAGCACGCCCTTGAGCACAAAGTGCCAAACATAATATATCATCATAAAACTTAGGATAAAGCTTTTTTATGGGTTTTTTGCTACTCTCCTTCCTTCATTTTTGTCACCAAGGAGTCAAAATACACCATTTTAACTCAAATCAAAGAATTTAACCAATTTTACCTCCATTTATTTAAATGAAAGCATACTAACCTATATCTTACTCTAATCACCTAGAAAAATTAACCCATATTAGAATGTTGGGATAAATAATTACTCTAACCTAGGACATTTGACCAAGTTTAAACTGTTTGATCAAACTTATTTACTAACCTATCTAACTTGGCTAAGATTAGACTGTTTAGCCAAGTTTATTCACTAACCTATCTGCATAAATTCAAAGGACTTGAACATGATTAAAGAATATGAATCAAACCATTCTCATTGCATGGGGTTTTATCATTTTTATTTTCATACCCTCTTTTATTATTTTCTATTTTTCATTCTTTTATTTGTCTTTTTATTTCTTTTGTAAATTATTTGCAGAATAAAAATATTATTTAAAACATAATGTAACTTGACGAAGAGATAATCGTCAGCATGTGCTCGGTCAAATTTATTTATCAATCTCCATCTAACTGGCTAAGATTGACCTGCTTGGCCAAGTTTATTCACTAACCTATCTGCATAAATTCAAAGGACTTGAACATGATTAAAGAATATGAATCAAACCATTCTCATTGCATGGGGTTTTATCATTTTTATTTTCATACCCTCTTTTATTATTTTCTATTTTTCATTCTTTTTTATTTGTCTTTATTTCTTTGTAAAACCATTTGAGTTAATAAAAATATTATTAAAACATAATGTAACTTGACGAAGAGATAATCGTCAGCATGTGATCCTATGAAACATAAGGTTATAATGATGAGGTAGATAAATATATATAGAGAGAGTGAGAGGGGTAGATGAGAGAAAAAATGATAGGCTGGGGGTAGATGGGTGTGAGTGAAGGAGAAGAAGAAAAATGAGAGGAAGGTGGAAAGATAGGAGAAGAGAGGGGGAGGGAAGAGAGAGAGATGTATGGAGGGAGTCACGGATGTGAATAGAGATACAAAAAGAGAAGGGAGGAAGAGAGAGAAGGATATAGGTAGAGAGAGAGGTTCCTAGAGAGGAAGAGAGAATTGATGGATATATAGAGGAGGAAGAATGGGGTAGAGAAGAAGAGGGAAAGAGGGGGAGATGCATAAACAGTTAGAGGGGGTGATAGATATTTATGGGTAGAGAGAGAGAGAGAAAGTGAGAGTGAGAAGAGAGAGAAGCGATACATAGAGAGGGGGAGAAAAGTAGGGGTATAGAAGGAGGAAGGGAAATAGGGGTAGAGGGAGAGGGGGGAAAGGAGAATAGAAGGAGAGATAGTGGGAGTGGGGGTGATAGAGAGGGATATGAGAGAGAAATATATGGAGGGAGAGAGAGAGGAGAGAGGAGGGATAGAGTGGTAAAGGGAGGAGAGAGAGAGAGGGAGAGGGAGAGGGAGATAAGGGGAGAGAGTGAGCTACAAAGAGAGAGAGAGAGAGAGAGAGAGAGAGAGAGGTGGATGAGAGAAAGAATGGAAGAGAGAGAGAGAGAGAGAGGTGGATGAGAGAAAGAATGGAAGAGAGAGAGAGAGAGAATGATATATAGAAAGAGATATTGGTAGAGAAGGATAGAGAGAGGGACGGCTAGAAAGATAGAGAGAAAAAAGGATAGAGAGGGATGGAGAGGAGGAGAGAAATAAAGAAGAGAAAGAGAGGGAGATAATGAGAGAAAGGGATGGGGGAGAGAGAAAGAGAGGTAGAGAGAGAGAGAAAGAGACAACGAGTGAGAGGTAGCAGTGGGGGGAGAGAGAGAATGGTGAATGAGAGAAGGGGGAAAGGAAGGAAAAAGGGAGGGAGAGTCTGTGTAGCAATGAAGGGGGTGAGGGAAGCAGGGAATGAGAGAGAGAGAGAGGTGGGAGGGGGGGAAGGATGAGAGACATGGCGGGGACAGCATATGAAAGACAGAGGGAAAGATGGAGAGAGGTGTAGAGGGGAATATATGGGAGAGAATGACAGAGGGGGAGACAGAAAGTGAGTGAGCAAGTGAGAGATAGAGTGAGGTTTAAGAGAGAGGGAAATATAGAGGGAAGCATGTAGAGAGGTGTAGAGTAAGAGAGGGGGAGTGAGAGGGTGAGTGAAATTGTGAGAGAGAGATAGAGGTTCGAAAGGAGGGAGAAACAGAGAGTGAGGGAAAGAGGGGGATCAATGTAGGAGATAGAGGTGGCGGGGGANGCGGGAGGGTGATGAAGATAGGGTGGGGAAGAGAGTGAGCAAGAGATAGGAAGAGAGAGGTCAGAGTGAGGAAGAGGAATATAAAGGGAGGGAGGGAGAAGGGGTAGAGAGAGAGAGAGGGAGTTATTTTTTGTTAACAGGAATGCAAATGCGTTCATGTTTCCTAATAATGGCCACATGCTTTACAAACACACAATTGGTTTGGTTTGGGAGTAACAAATCTAACATACATGTGTTTTGAGTTGGTTTTCTTGGATTCATGTTCCCGATGAAAAACCTAGTGGTTTTGTCTACAACTAGATAAAACCCTCCATTTTTATGAATAAGTCTCTATATCTCTATTTTTGACATTATTTTTTCACAAGCTACACAAATCCTTCATAGACGAAACTACACACACAAATAGAGTCATTTATGATATATATATATATATATATACATATATATATATACATATATATATATTAAATATTGTTTACTATTTTTAAGCTATCTTTGTTTCGACACCAAGATACACTATGATTCTCTATAATTATACAAATCTTTTTAATAAAATTTCATCTTCAAGGTACTAAACCCCTACACCAATAGAGACATATACCTTATATTTTGCTTGAAAAATAACATACCACTATTATAAAAACAGAAATTTCACATAGTTCTTCACAATTTCTATAAATAAAATTGATATATTAGGAAAGCTAATTCAATTTCCCACATTTTATCTTTTGCATATTTGGTGTTTTTTCATATTTACATTAAAACAAAAGACAGATGAGAAACCATATTTAACTTACACTCACCCATATATCACCATATATCTGTTGAGTAACATGGTGGTTTACAAATATAAACGCTTCCAAAAGTTTAACACTTGTAAAATATTTACAAGTAATGTGATAAATGAATACATAAGCTCATCAACCATCACAATTTGTTCAAATTCTTGACTCTCAAATCCGTCGGCATTTCTTTTCCTGACAGTCAGGTTTTGGGTTGGATATTGAAGCACCGATTGGTGTCGGCAGATATTTCACTTAGGATGCCCAGTCCTTGTTAAAGCCACTATAGATTGAATTGAATATGCCACTGGGGTCATATTAATTCAAATTGTAAACAAATGCCATCTGATACTAAATTGGAGATCTGAGGATGTCCGAGTAAAGAAGCTACTATAAAAATCACAAATCCTCGCCGACATTTTCCAATATATAAATACAAGCACGCAGGTTCTTCGACATCTCCCCTAGAGACACGGTATTCCCTAATGGCAAGCTAGATTTCCCGCGTCTTTCGTAATAGGTGACACCGACTTTCCGCTAACAGCCCGAAATCTTTCACGGCTGGTGTATAACGGGTTGACAGTGTCTCGATTTGTTGCATATTGAACAAAATAAGCTCCATTCAAAAATTGATCGTTCACAGACCTTGTCCTTCCGAGCGAATTCGATCTAGTCACCTGCTCATCAAATATACTTTTTCATAACAAATATTTTAAACATTCCAAATTGACTTGTAAAATACTTTGATTTGTTCGGCATAATTCGCATACGTTTTATCTGAGAAATATTTAGGTCTAAAGATGTACATCGATTGACAATGTGTATATTTAATTATCTTTTAATTATAAATTTCAATTTTATAGTTATCAATTGAAGATTCTAGCATATTTTTAGTGCTGATTCCAAATCAATGAAAGAGATTTTATGTTAATAATTTTTTAGCATTTTTAAAAGCTTCCCTTAACCTGTTTACTTTTTAACATTTACTTAATATAATTAAGAAATTACTATGTGACCATCTAATTGCCACGTTCAAATGATTAACAAACTTACTTACATTTACATTTATGACAAGTTTACTTATAACATTGGCATAATTTCAATCAATGTATATTCTTCGTTTCATTACGCCGAAAGACGTACACCTATTGACAATAGGCACATTTAATATGTTTTTAGTACTAAATCAGTTTTGTATGGACAAAATTAAATATTGTTGGAATATTCTTAGTCGTTCCAATAAATCAATGGTTGTGATTTCAACCACTAACTTCCTCACTATTATAAAGACATCTGTTTACATGTTTATTTTTTTAAATTTACTTAATCATATTTAAATCTTAATCTTTGTTAATCTTTAGTTAGCCACCATAGTAGATTTTAAATATGATCAAGTAAAAGTAAAAAAATAAACATGTAAACCCATGTCTTTATAATAGTGAGGAAGTTAGTGGTTGAAATCACAACCATTGATTTATTGAGACGACTAAGAATATTTCATCAATATTTAATCTTGTCCATACAAAACTGATTAAACACTAAAAACCTATTAAATATGCCCTTTGGGCGTAATAAGTGATTTGATTTCGATGGAGCGATACGAAATGCAAATGCGGCTAGGGTCCAAACCCTAGCCGCCGTCGCTTTGATTTTTGCAGAGGCACTGTGTGTAGCTGCCGATCCAGTCGCTCTCCAGCATCGACGCTGAGCTACGGTTGCTGTCGTTCCAGATCCACCACTCTCTCAGCATTCAGGACGCGATTCAGAGTTTCCAGCGCGTCCCTCCTGTGTGCACGCGAGCTGGAGTAGGGGTAGCCTCTGGTGGTCGCCGCCCTGAGGATTCAGAGCGTCCCACCTCCGCGCACGCATTTTTGGAGAGGTTTTTTCACAGGACGTGGCCTACAGCAGCCTGGGCATTCAGAGACGCGGGATCGGCACCTTCAGAGGAGGTCGGCTACGATGGCCCCGGATCAAACTGCCGAGAAGGGAAAAGACCCTTTGGAAGCATTCAAGGTGTTAGTTTGCTCGGCAGGCCCCAAATCCAAGCCTTCTCTCTCGTCCAAGTTTGTTAAGAAGATGGAGGAGATCCCTTCTTTGGAGTTATCTCCAGAGCAACCTTGCTCTCTTGCCCTCATTCTAGCAGAAAAGTCCCTCATCGGAAAGTTTACGGGGTTATGGCCAAGCCCCAAAGCAGTGGAGGCATGGACGAATGATCGATGGAAACCACTGATAAAGGGAAACATTACCTTGTTCGCAGTGGGCAGGGGTTTTTTTGTCTTCAATTTCTTGAGCAAAGAGGATTGTGATCTAGTTTTCAGATCTGGGCCCTATTTCATGGGGGCGAGAGGACTGTTCTTAGCCCCCTGGACTATTGACTTTAATCCCGACGCTGAGATCACCGCAACCCCTGTATGGGTTAGGCTGCCCCACCTACCCTTGCATCTCTGGGGGGCAGACTCTCTGGAGGACATCGGAAATAAGCTTGGGCGTTTCCTGGACAAAGCGGAGCCGAAAGGAGACCAGTTTACTTGCGCCCGAATTTGTGTTGAGGTTAACCTCGAGAAAGGTCTTCCGGAAGCCATTAAGCTCTCCCTGGGGGAATGGAGCCATATCCAAGAGCTGGACTACGAGCAGATTCCCTTCAAGTGCCTTAGGTGCCATGCTTACGGCCACTTCGCAAGAAACTGCCCCAAAGCCGCTGAGGAACAGAGACCAGTCAAAGAAGACACTTTTCAGCCCGCAGCAAACCGACGAAGGCAGCCAAAGCGAAAGGAACCACTAGCCCAAGCCCCGAAGGCCACTCACTCAACAGAGGCAACTCTAGAAAATAAAAACAGCTTTGATGCGCTAAAGGAAGATGAAGCCCCAGAACCAGAAGAAACAAAAGTCAAGGCAGATCCTCCGGTAGAGGAAAGCCTTCCGGAATCCTCCCCCCCAAAATCTGTAGCAGCGAGAAGGATTCGGGCTCCAGATCCGGAAGCTCAAGAAGGTCGAGTTACAGCCCCCTCTAGCGGATCCGGGGGAACCTCTGAACCTGAAGACAATTCAGCCCCATCTCCACCCCTTACCCGAGGGCGAAAGACCAACAAAGCACGCAGAGAAAAGGAGGCGGCCTCCAACATTTCTTTAGGGTCTCAGAAACAGCTGGACCCCTACATTAAGGGGAAAATTTCAGTCCCCTTGGAATAATGCTTTGCTTCTGTCTTTTGCTATGCTCACAGTGTGTGAGAATTTACTCTTATACACACACTTTGTCATATTCTCGAATTAGCTCAAGGAGCAGAGGGGATTGGTCTCCCAAGACACTCACAAGAAGGTTGGCAGCACTGTTAGAGGTCACCAACCTTCTTCGGATTTGTAACTTTCAGATTCTGGCTGGCCAGAATGCCGATTAATGCAACATAACCGTTTCTGTCAAAAAAAAAAATAAGTGATTTGATTTCTAAATATTCTAACTGTAGTTTTTTTTGTTTTTTTTTTGAGAAAGAATGGTTGGATTTGCATTTTAGTGAGGAATGGTTGGATCTGTAAATTTGAGTGACTAATTTTATATGATTGAACAAAAAAATGTTCAAAATTTTTCAGCATACCGAATTTATTTATACATTAAAAATATAATTTAAATAATAAAAAATAGCTATTTTATCCAAACTTACATTGCCCAAACCAAAAAAACAAAAAATAACAAAAATAAAAATAAAAATAGAAGGTTAACCAACACCCTATCTATATTAGGGCTGCTTTTTGTTTGGTGTTCCACTGAATTACAAATGAATTTTCCACTCTACGCTCAAGTATATGATGAAAAACTGTATTCAAAAGTATTTAAGACAGGTTAACTATGTGAAAGGATAAAGAACCACTTCTGTAGGAAGTAACACATAGCAACTATTTCAAAGGATAAGGAACCACTTCTCTACGAAAACTAAAACTAATGGGGGAGTGGCGACCATTTGCTTTGGAAGTTACATTGGCGAACTTATGGACACAGCAATCAAACAATCGGAATTTCGTTTATCTTCGCCTACCGAAACAATCAACCGGCTGTGAGAGAAATCCAGTAGCACATGGTGTAACGTATTATACAGAATAGGAATCTATTAATGTCTCGACAAAAAATTATGAAGTTGAATATTGAATATTGAATATTGTTTAGAATCTCAAGCGTTAAATTAATTAATTAAATTAAAGGTATCGTGTTTCAATTTAATTAAAATACTTAAAGATATTGTATACGGGTGTATTAATATTATTGTAAATCCATATTAACTCATGATGTTAATATGGATAAATAACTCATGATGTTAAAGAGGGATAAAATCTTTTGACCTACACACTTTTTTTCATACTTTGTACTTCAAAAAATTTGTAGTCTTTAAACACATTATGGATTTATGTTTATATATCACATTATTATATGGTTTCTCTATACATTATGTAGCTTTCTTTTAATAATACAATTTTTATATGTATATTTAATATTTTAATATCAAATTTTAATTTCCTTGCAAAATATTAGATGAGTAAAAAAGACAAAACATATTATTAATATTTCTCAATTTTATTTAAATATTTTTAAACTTTGAACTTCTATCATACTATTCACTTGTAAGTTGGGATGACATATGTGAAATATATGGGATTATAATTTATTCACTAAAAGATTGTTGAAATATGAATTATTGTTCAATTGTAAGTTGGGATGACATATGTGAAATATATGGCATTATAATTTGTTAACTAAAAGATTGTAGAAATATGAATTCAAAAGAGTTGAGCGATTTTCTAATAATTTTTTTGTGTTATAATTTTATGTATTTTGTAATTTCTTGATATCTAAACAATTCCAAAATATATTTTAAAAGTGTATAATGAGCTGATAAAAAAAAAATTGTGTTTTGGCTTTGTTGTTCTATCATATTGTTGAAATATGAATTCAAAAGAGTTGAGCGATTTTCTAAGATTTTTTTTGTGTTATAATTTTATGTATTTTGTAATTTCTTGATATCTAAACAATTCCAAAATATATTTTAAAAGTGTATAATGAGCTGATAAAAAAAAAATTGTGTTTTGGCTTTGTTGTTCTATCATATTGGTTTTGTTGTTTTATCATATTATACTATTTTGAAATTGTAGGGAATGAATTATTTAATGTTCATTGTGCATGAAACTATGATAAAAAGTAATTGTTTCTTTATATAATTAATATCCTTAGATTAAATTTGTGTTTTATCTATTTTTGAATGATATTGAGAATTATTATTCTGATATTTTTCATACTTTTATATATTTAAATTAAAGAAAAACCATATTAAATTTTAAACATTATTAATGATATATGAATAATATCATGTTGAGATTATTTTTTATTTTAAATTGTACAATTTATATTATAAATTTGTATAAATGACAAGTGAATTATTTTACCATTATAACTTTTATAGGTTAATGTAAATTGAACAAATATTACTCTATATTTCCCACCCCCATCCTTATATATAATATTTATTCTATATCTTCATCACTTCCACTCTCACTTTCATATATGAGGATCATATATGAGGGTGGGGCTGAGGGTGGAAGGAAATATAGAGTAAATATTAATATTAATAATATTTACTCTATATTTCTCATATAAAATAAATATTATGAGTCTGGATGGAGGAAAATATAGAGTAAATATCAATCTTATTTACTCTATATTCCCATTTCACAATTATTTTTAGATTTATATTATAAATTTGTATAAATGACAAGCTAATTATTTTACCATTATAATTTTTATAAGTAAATGATACTACCATTAGAAAATTATTTTTAGTTTTATAATAATCTCTTAATTTAATATCTTAATAAAAATGACATTGTAAAAACAAATTTCAATATCTTGTAAATTGTAATAACATATTTATATATATTAGTTTTATTAGTGATACAATTTATATTTGAAAGTATGAACATGAAAAAAATAAACCACTTCCCATTCTTTTAAAACAACTTTACTCAACAAACATATGTAATATAAATGGCATCGTAGTTCAGCAACATCACAGATGATTAAAGGCAATGATAGATGTTCAAATACACAAGAGTCATAAAAGGGCATGCAAGGGAGATACAGTTGCGATGAACTTCAATGTCAATCCTCCTTTTTTTTTTGTTTTTAAATATGAGCGGAAGTAGACCAAAATAATTGTAAAGTTGAACTTGTTATTTGAAAAATAATTTAATGACTCTGTGATCTTAGCCAGTTTTCCGTGTTTATATTAACAATAACTAAAATAAGGACGATAATGATTGGATCTTAGCGAACATTGGATAAACAGTTCAGTGTTCGCAGTTTAAGCAATCCTCATCAACCGCACTTTTTGCTCCGAACTATTTGAGTGAACGATATCCACATATTTGTCCCAGGATCTTTACGTAAAAGACAAAGCAGATATAACTAGACATATTTAAAAATTCCAATCATGATATTAGATAAAATTTTGAAATCTGGATGGTGTTTATAAATTGTTTGATAGCAACAGAAAATAAATTAAGATAATAATAGATTGTAGGTAGTTACTCATTTCTGTGACAAATAATATACACTCTGTAGCAGAGCATTTAATGTTGTCTGTTTTGGAATATATACCATATGGCTTTCTAATTTTTCAATTCTTTATATGTCTTGATAAATGTTGTAACCAAATGTTGCGCCTCACTCGATCTCGGTCTCACTTGGTATAGGAGTTCTAAAAATAGGGAAAACATCGTTTTCTTTTTCTTTTATAGTCGAGGGAAAGAAGTAATTTGGGTCCCAATGACACTTGAGAGGATTTCTTCCTTTCGCCATGGAAGGATTATGTCTGAACATTATTATTTTTTTTCCTATGGCGTGTGTGATGCAAGGGAAATAATGCCAGGTGATAGGTCATGTTTGCATACACAAGTGATGTACTTTATGAGAAATGTTTGTTGTGTTGATGGTGATAGGATGGATGAAGGTTAAGCACCATGATGTTTTTCACTAGGCTCCTTGGAAACACCAAGGATATTTTGTCGAGACAATGCATCTTCAGCTAGAGGATACCTATACTCCATTCCAGGCTATTGGCAAGTCACACTCCTACTATAGTGAAACTCTTGTATACATAGGCAATTGTTAATTGTTTAACACTTAGTCATATTAAGCATACTTCCATGAACATGTGAAGCCAAGAGAACGGAAATGAAATAGAAAAGAGAAAAATAGATATACTGTAGACAAAACAAATGGTGCCTAACACCCAACTAAGTCTTTGTTATTGCAAACCAATTACAACATGAGCACTACCAGCTCGACTTACAACTAGGAAAAGTCAAATGACTCACCTCACCTAACCAAGACACTCATACACAAAATCATCACCAAGAATATATGTCACAATTGTCTCTGCAACCTCCTATGGTGCACCTTAGATGTTTTGTTAACTACAGACCTGCTATCCCTTCATTTCTATTGAATTCATGGATTTGGGTTCTTCCTCACACGTGCCTCCAACAAACTTGCGTTTCTAGACATCCGCAAAACCATCCCAAGATAAGCTCACCCAACTCTGTCCACCAAATCCTCCTCAAGGAAGCACATGTCCTGCCATGTGGAGTTGCTTGGCTCCTTGAGGGAACTCACCCTTTTTGTCTTCTTCAAAACTACAAAGCTCTTCTTTCTCTCCTTGTCTTCAAATATTCCTTCTTGATTCTGCGCCCTTGTTCTCTTACAGGGACTCCAAAGTACACTATCACAAACCATCATGTCCTTTGGGAGTGTCGCACCCCTTTACAAACCCATGTCCAAACAAATCGTTGCAACCCTTCATGGAACCATTTTCCCAAACGAATCATCGCACCACTTTGCAAATCAAAATGTCAAAATGAACCCATGCGCTCATCAACCTTTGTGCCCCTTCGGAACAATGAACCCAACCTTGGTGCGCCCCTCATTTTGGCATGCTCCAATGTTTTGGTCCCTTCATACGTAGGCCATCCCCTTGGCATTTTTGCATGCCCAAGCAATCCACTTTCCCAACTTGGGTGATAGAGAAACCCCGAGTTCTATCTCCCTAATCAACTGGGTGAAGGTATTTATGCCCATCTAGTCGAAGAACTTACATCCTCCCTAACCTCAAGTCATTTTCGTCCTCACAAACATTAAAAAAATATATGATCTACAAGTATCCAACTAAACTTATGCCAGTGCTGCAATTAAGTCCACTGGAAACCCCATGTTTTGTGCCAACCATAAACCCAAAATTATTCCAATATAGAAACCTCAAGTTTCCCTGTGAAGTGGAAACCCCAAGCTTCCACAAACAAAATTGTACTACAACCAACTCTACATGCTATGTTGCCTGAGACAATGTGGTTACTACACCCAACTTTGTTGCACTATATCACTAGGATGTTGCTACCTTGATTTTGTTTGGTTTCAGTATTGTTGTCACTTTCTGCTACAACTGAGTGTTTCCCACTTCACTTCAAATTTTCTCCTAACTATTGAACTCGTGTGATCTTTTTGTTTCTCCCATACTTCAACCAACTTTGCGATGTCTCCACACATTAATATCCTCCATGCATTGGAATTATTGGGTATATAGTCCAACGATCTTTCCCAAATCATGAGATTGCACTCCCTCATACCCAAACTTAGTCTTTTCTAGCAAATATTTGTCACTCAGTCCAACTCAAAATACTAAGGTAAGTGTCCATCCTTGCCTCATTATTTCTTCATTCATCTAATTTTTTTCAAGGAGATCCTCCACAATGTCTAAGTGTTGCAATTTGAACCTACTTGCGCGTCTATACTTTTTACCCCCTTTTCATGTTGTTTTTCTCACCCAAGTCATGAAGTAGTTGAATGGCCATTCCAACCATCACACTCCTTGAGTCTGCAAAACCTTATGAAAAAAAAAGTCACTTCCTTTCACAATTTTGTCCATCTACACAACAATCTCAGACTAAGGCAAGGTCACCCCTCACCTTGTTTCACTATGATGTCACCCTGAAACAAAGTCTTCTATGGAAACTTGACTCCATTGTCCACCTCATCGCACAATTAGCCAATGTACCCTAAGAACTACACGTCCAGACTTCCTTTGCCTCGATACTTCATCACTTGAACATGCTGCAACGTCTACCTCTAAATGAATTGGAATGGTTAGGATTCAACCTCAACCATCCTTCCCAAAGGAAAGAGAATTTCTCAAGTCCAAGTAATCTCTTCATGATGCAATCTTCTTGTCTACACAATCCTCCAAAGGAACGAAAGTCCTCACTGCACCTTCTTTCGTTAAGTCACATCAACGCAACTAAACACCTGCAACGAGTGTGGTGAACATGCCTACACTCCTCAAACATCCCAACCAACTTTGCAAATTGTTTCAAGTAGAGTGAGACAACTCAAAGAACTTATACACCTTAGGCATGTTTGAGTCAATACTTTTGTCAACCTCAACCAACGACTCCTATTGGATCTTTGAGTCACTCAAAAATCATACACAAGTCACCAACGTGTTCTCTACCTCATCCAATTTCTCATACCAAAAGTGAGCAAACATCACCCAACTCACTTGGTTTGCATTCTTCCCATTCAAGTTGACTACCAACAATTCCTGGTTGACTTTTCTGGTGACTCCATTCATCTCTTGGAATGAAACTTCTTTGCACCTGCTGTAAGAATTTAAACTCTAACACTATCGTCGGGATTACCAAGACATCACATGAACTAACAAATATGGATAAGGAACCAAACACGAGGTCACCTCATCCATCCTCTCAAACACAACATGAATAGACTTCACTTCCCACATAACCGTGGTGACCAGTCCAATGCACCTCATCAAAGAGGTAGGAAATTTCCTCAATCCACGTCCACGACTAAATCCAAATATTCTTAATTCCACAAAACGAATCATCCAAGTAGGTCATCCAATACCTCTGCACATTCTCCCAATCAAGGCATCTTAACTGCTATATGACTTCTTCAAATACGCGTCACTTTAATCACCCTCAATTCTGTCAATTCTCACCATGGAAACAGATTTCACTTGAACCACCAAGTCATTTGACGCCCCTTAAAATAACTTGTTACAACACTTAGGATATGAAAGAACTCAAAACCAACCATACCTTTCCAATGGCATCCTTCGCTACAACCATATTCTAAGTCTATTGTCTTGGACTTCCGCTTGCCCAAGAAACCAACTCTCTGCATGAACTCACTTCAAACATTGTATACAACTCCATAAGTTTGTAATACCTTCAATGTGATACAAGGATGATTCCATTCGTCCAGTTCAAAAATCCTTCTATGTCCCTAAGTCCACATACAATCATCCGAACTCATCTCTAATGTCTTTTTGTCTCCCTACCTTGACTCCTTCTGCTTCAAGGAACCATGCACTCATCTCCTTGTTATCAATTCATACTTCTTTGAACTGGCTATTGTAAATATACAAAGAGTTACCTCGTTTGAAGGTTTCAATATCATCCAACAACCCAACTGAACTCAACTGTTGTTCTCGGCGATGCACAACATGAAGACATCATGATGAGAATGTGCCAAACTAGAACTTCTTCAGTCTCTCTAGATCTGCTTCACCCTCTGCATTTTGCTTCTATGGCTAGATCTACGATAAGTCGTTGACAAACCATGTGTTCATCTTTCTTTCAAAAGTGCTTGATTGACCCAATGAACTTTGTTTCCCATATCTAAGGTGTGCACAATAGGTTTGACACTGAATTCCATCATGAATCCAACCAACAATATCTACCTTTGTGATCAAGTTTGTGACAAGTTCTGGGATAAACTCTGTGATGATTTTTGTAGTCACCCACCCTTTCCAAGTGCTTTGTTTCACCACAAACTATGCTCTAGATATGCACAAGGTGTTCGTGCAACTCAACCTTCACATCACACCATCAATCAAACCTAAGTATGATGCAAAGTATACGACAAATAGGTTTGTTGCACCAAACGGTTCACCAAGTCTATAAGCATTCCCATCGAACCACCTTTGCAAAACATTTCCCTCATACTACACCCTCCATTGTCACCAGTAAAGTAGTAGAGAACACTTCAATATATAATACCATCTATTGTCAATATCGTGGTGAATAGCTCCCCAACCCTTATCCAAAATCTACAACAAATCTGATCTAATACCATCTATCATCGAGAGAGTGGTGAAGAGCTCCCTAACCCTTCTCTAAGATTTTTAATGGATCTACTCTAACACCAACTATCATCGACATAGTGTTGAATATCTCACCAATACTTCATCAAAATCTACAATGACTAGACTCAGATACCATATCTCACATCCCCACAATCTGCCTTATGATCATACACCTCTTGATGGCATGCAACACTGCGAAGTTTCTCACTTGGATTCTTGGAAACACCAAGGATACTTCATCTAGACTACGCCTCTTCACCTAGAGAATAACCATACTCTAGTCTAGGCTATCTGCGAGTCACACTCGTACTCTAGTGCAACTCTTGTATACATAGAAAATCATTAATTATTTAACACTTAGTCATATTTAAGCATACATCCAGATAACAATTACCCAGATAGAAAAATAGTTTATGCACAATGTCCTCCTTCCTAAAATAGGATAAGTCATACTTGGGTAATTATTTGTATTTCCGATACTTATTATTTATTCAAATTTCATAATCGAAATTACTAGATTAAGGATTTTATATATACCATTGCGCTTAAAATAATTAATGTGAATGCAGTTGAACAAGACGATTTTAGATATGTATAAATGGCATCGGGAGCTAAGCAAAATGTTGGAGGAAATATTAAATATTATATTATCTATTTGGATGAATCCGTCATAAGTGTAAACCTTTTTTGTCACCATCTTGGTATCCCATGACATTGTGATTGGAATGGATTGGTTAGAATCGCACGACACAATACTTAATTGTAAGACGAAGAGATTAATCTTTATTGATGATTTGGGACAAAGCAAAGTAATTGTAGGAAGAAACCAAGGAGTATCGCTAATATTTATTTATTCCCTACATTTACAAAAAAACATGTGCAAGGGATGCTAGTTGTACACCATATTAGTGCTTAATGAAAAAAGTGACATGGAAAGATTGGAATATTTTCCAATAGTATCGGAGTTTGTCAATGTTTTTTCCGGAAGAACTACTGGGTTAACCACGAAATAGAGAATTGGAATTCACTATCGATCTAAAACCTGGAACAAAACCAATTGCAAGAATGACATATTGGATGTCAAAACTTGAATTACAAGAGTTAAAGATGCAATTGAAGGAGTTATTATATTTTGGAATTATGCATCCAAGTATGTCATTGTAGGGTGCACCGGTAATTTTTGTAAGACAAAAGGATGGATTCTGGAGGCTTTGCATTGACTATCGTCAATTAAAAAAATCCACAATCGAGAATCAGTACCCATTATCGAGAATTGATGACTTATTTGATCAAATGAAGGGAGAGATCGTATTTTCAAAGATTGTTTTGAGGTCGGGATATCTCTACTTGTGAATCAAAGAGGAAAAAGTACTTGGACATGTTTTGTATAGGTATTTATTGACAATATACTAATCTACTCACCGATGAAACAGGATCATGACGAACACCTGAGATTATTTTTGCAGAGTTTAAGAGAAAACAAATTGTACATAAAGTTGTCAAAATTTTATTTTTATCAGATGAAGATTCACTATTTGGGACATGTTATTTCCGGAGAAGGTATCGTTTTGGATCCAATGAAGGTAGAGGATATTATGGAATGGCCATCACCAAAGAACATGCAAGAGGTTCAGAGTTTTATTGGATTTGCATGTTACTATCGATGTTTTGTTGAAGGTTTTTCAAAAATAGAAAATCCAATTACTGAATTGTAGAAGAAAAATAAGAAATTTGTATGGTTTGAGAAATGCGCGGAAGCATTTCAGAAGATTAAAGAATTATTAACAACAATGTCGATATTGAACATTCCACATATGGAAAATAAATTCTTGGTATGTGTGGATGCATCCAACGAAGGATTAGGTGGAGTATTAATGAAAGAAGGTTGAGTGATCACATACATTTCAAGGAAACTAAGAAGGAATGAGGAGAATTACGCAACCCGTGATTTGAAATTATTAGTGATTGTGTATGCCTTACATGTTTGGAGACATTATCTTATCAGATGGAAATTCGAACTGAAAACTTATCACAGTTCATTACAACACCTTTTTACTCAGAGTGACATGAACGCGTGACAAAGACGTTCGTCAGAACTTTTAACAAAATATGATTTTGATATCACGTATAAAAAGGGAACAATTAATAGAGTAGCAGATGGATTGAGTCAAAGACCTCACATTTTCTCGGTAATACCACTAAAGATGAATCTTTGAGAAAATATTTTAGCATAACATATTTATATCGAATGGTACAAGGAAGTAAAATATAATATCAGACAAGATACCATGATGATACCTAGATATGAGGGATATTCTTTGAATAATGACGAGCTACCAAGGTATAATGGAAGAATTTATGTACCACCAAATGATGAATCGATAAAGTTAATATTAAATGAAGCTCGTTGATCAGTGTATAAGTCTCATCTTGGAGTCACGAAGATGAAGGAAGATATTAAACCACTATTCTTTTGGAAAGGAATGAAAACATATATAGTTAACTATGTGGCGAGATGTCTAGAATGCCAACAACTGAAGGATGAACAAAGGAATCCAATGGAATTATTACAGTCACATGTAATTATTGAATTGAAATGGGAAATCATATCGATTTATTTTATTATTGTATTACCATTGATGGTAAGGAGACATAATTCTATTTTTGTAGTTGTCGACACTTTGACAAAGATTGGGCATTTTATCCCAGTTTGTACAACATATCAAGCACCAGATATAGCTAGAATTTTTGCTAACAAAATTGTGAAATTGCATGGTGTACTCAAAAACATAATATTCGATCGAGGCTAGGTATTCACTGCATGTTTTTGGACTAGTTTCCAAGAAGCTTTGGGAACACAATTGAATTTTAGTACAACATATCACCCTGAAACATATAGATAAAATTAAAGGACAAATCAAATTCTATAGGATATGATTCAAATGTATGTGATGGATCAACATAAATGATGGGAAAATTTTTTACCATTGGTAGAATTTGTGTACAACAACAATTATTAGAGTACGATAAATATGTCACCATTTGAGTTTCTATACAGATGACCATGTAGGACACCTTTGACTTGGGATCGACTAGAGGATAGGGTCTTGGTGATCTAGATTTTATGAGAAGAATGAAATGAATACAAATTATTAACAAGTGCTTAACAAAAAATAATAGAGATACAGTAAAACTGGTTTTTTATTCAATAATGAAATAAGCTGAAACTGTAAAATGTAGTGGAAACAAGTTTGTTGGAATGGTAGCGGCTTATCTCTCAGAAGAGATGTGGCGACAGTGCGTATTCGCAAGAAGATGATTACAATGAGGCTCTGGAGGCCTTTTTACCATAAACAAGAATGCCAAAAGTCTTAGACATCCAAAAACCTAACCCTAGGAGATGAAGCGCCAAAAGTCATGTGGGCCCCATTTGGGTAAGTTAGTACATCAACTTCCCGGGGTCGTAACTTTTGCATACGATCTTCGTTTTAGGTGTATGATAGCTCGTTGGAAAGGTATCATCGAGGATATTCATTTTGGGGGATCAATTATGCCTTTAGCTATCATTGAGAACCTATATCTAAAAAACCTTCATTTAGGCCCCTGAAGTTAAAACTTGCTAAAAATAGTAAATTGCCAAAATTCCTAGAAAACTGTTTTGAGCCAGTCGGAAAAGGTGGGTGGCCACCGATATCCACTTGGATCAATAATACCTCCTTAGGAAGCAATGGTATCCATTGCATTGAGTTCCCGAGGGAGAGGAAAAAGTATTTGCTAGATCTGCATCTTGGTGAGTTGCTTGTATTGTTGGAGACATTGCACTGCTTAGTTTGTGGAAGTCTGTCATGAACCCGTTGAACCTGAGGTTGTTCAAAAAGTCGATCTACATGAGAGAAAGGTGTGAAGAAGGAATCTTTGTGCTTTTCTGCAACCTTGTCGACCTACTTCTATTGGATAGAGGGTGCAGGGGGCGAGGCTGTAGTGGTTGTAATGTCTTTTTGTTCCCCTTTTGAATAGATTGTGAAGAAGCTGAATTTTGCAGTATGAGATACTGCCTTGCAACACTTTTTAGGTGGAACAATAGTTGGAACTACCTCTGGTATTCTGTAGAGATGACCCCCCAAAGTAACAATGACACTGCGAGGTCGAGACTCATAAACACCATGGCGTCTCCACATATATGGTTGGCCCAAGAGAACATCACAGACATCCAGTGGGGAAACATCACATAATACTTCATCCTTGAATGGTTGGATGCCATATGACAATCGACACTGTTGGTTGATATGAATATCTCTTCCTTGCCGAAGCCACCTGATGTTGTATGGCTGCAGGTGTGGTGTTGTCAACAATCCCAACTGTTGTCTCTCCAAGAAACCCTCTGTGGTTGTAGACCAGAGGTGCTTGGTAACTTAAGAAATGAATGTTTTTTTGTATTTTGTGAATGTGGATCAATGGGACAACTCAATATAGCTTACGACATTCAAACATGAAAATGATAAACAAA
>SNQJ01S0013387.1:18843-52563 GCA_010110895.2 Picea sitchensis | reverse complement strand
AAGAGACCAGATAATGACTAATTATGACTAATAAACAAATAAAAACCTTAGGAAAAATAAATCCTAGGTGTGTGTGAAGTAACTCCAACAGAAAATTGCTACATTAGATCAATTTATCAATCCCCTAAAACATGAGAAATATAAGCTCATAAAAATGGGGATAATCAAGGTTCCTAATGCACATACATTTGTTTTTCATGAGAGTAGTATAAAATTCAATCCAAAGTCAAAGAAGAAAGGAAAGGGAACGGTGCATTCTAAACATAAGAAGGAGGTCTATTCTAAAGCCTTCAAGATGATTCCTTTGGCTACAATGGTCGAAGGGGAAAGAAAGGGAAGTTAAAATGAATTTACTACAACTGTGGGTACCATCCTAAATCATCATGCATGGAAAATAAAATATATATAATGTCAAAGGAACTTCAAAAAAACAATATCGAGGACTACATTCTGAAAAATGCCAAGAAGAAGCTAGGAGACCAACCACTAGACAAAATAAGTAATTCTCATGCTTTAATTTATATTCATATTTCTCTCAATGCATGGAAACTGCATTCAAGTTCATCCATCACATGGCAACCAAAAACAATGTTGAATCTTATATTACTACATGCACAAGTCTTTCCATCCCTATGGGTGATGATACCCTAGTGGAGGTCACTAGACCAGGGAAAGTGGAACTCCAACATCGGAGTTTTTAGAATGTCTTTCATGTTCCAAAATTCTATATGAATCTAATCTCAAATTATCAGATAGTCCATTCAGGAAAAAGAAAAAGGGTGGAATTCACACCCGATTCCATAACCATATATGACATGCATGATAAATCCAAGATTGTTTTTGGTGAGGTAAATCACTAGTATCGTTTATATACATTCAATAAGTTTATTGCTAAGTCTGATTCTTCTTTACTAATAATGCAAGTTGACGATGATAGTAGAATTTGGAATGACATATTTGGTCATCTAAACTTCAAATACATTCATTAACTCTGCAAATAGGTAATGGGCATAGGCTGGTTCAAAATACACTTTTCAAAAGGAGTTTGTCAAGGATGTATTCTTGTAAGACATACTTAAGAGAAGTTTGAGAAAGGTAGGGATTGGAGGGCCTCCTCTTTCTTGGAGCTCATCCAAATTAATCTCATGGGCCCCTTTCCTCATCCATCCATTATCAAAGAGAGGTACATGCTTACATTTATTGATGATTTCTCAGGATACACTTGGGTATATTTTTTTAGGCAGAAGTCCAAAGTTTTTTAGAATCTCAAAGACTTTAAAGCTCATGCAGAGACTCAATCTGGGAGGAGGATCAAGATCCTCCACGTAGACAATATGGGGGAATATGTGAACAAATATTTCCATGTCAATAATCTTTTTTCAAATGTAGATATACAACTAAATCATATAGTACCATACACTACACAACAAAATGGGGTATCTGATAGGAAGAATAGATTCCTCAAAGAGATGGCCACTTGCATGTTGCATGCAAGGTCTCTTCCATCCAAAGTTTGGGTTGAGGTACTTAACTTTCTAACTACATTTATAATATATATCCTCACATATATTTCAAGGAAAATACTTTATCTGAGGCATAGAGAGGAAACAAACTGGAAGTCAACCACTTTTGAATATGTGGATCACATGCATGGGGCCACGTAGACTCTGAAAAGAGGAACGAATTTGATCCTCAAATAACTGCATGCATATTCATGGGATATAATAATGGTGTGAAGGGTTCCAGGGTGATTGATCCCACAACGAACAAGCTCATTATTGAGTAAAGTGTCTAGTTTGAGGAAATACATGAACCATTGGAGACCCATGAAGAGACCTATAAAATTCCACTTGTACTAGACATCAGAGATGATGAGTCCACTCATTCAAATCATGGTTCATATATAATATCTGAATATTATTCATAAGATGACGAGAATTCCAATGATGAACATGTATATGATGAGCCATAATAGATTCCCAAGTGGGCACAAACCACCATACATGAAGAAGGTCACTTTGTGGGGGATATAACATATCAGAAGAGGATGAGGTCCCAATTTATGGAGCATCCTAATGAACTCACAACAACTAAAATTGTGATTCCCATGCATTGCTACATGGTTCTATATCCATACTCAGATATCTATGTAGAGGCTGCATGAAATCCTTAATGGGAAGCCACTATGCAGGAGGAGTACAACTCTAAACCGAAGGACTAGACCTGGGATCTTGTTCCACTTCCTTCAAACAAAAATATTGTTAGATACATATGGGTATACATGAACAATAAAGAAACAAACAGACATGTGAGCAGGCACAAGGAAACCCTAGTTGCCAAACATTTTCAACAGATGTACAAGATAGACTATGATGTGACCTTTTATCCAATAGAAAATATGGATTCCATCGGGTTGGCATTGCCATTATAGCAACCAGGGGGTGGGAATTTCATCAGCTAGAAATGAAGAAATATTTTATTCATGAGGATATCTCATACGATATCTACATGGAGCATCCTGAGGGTTTAATTTATAACTCATGCTTAGAATGTTGACTGAAAAAGTCTCTTTATGGCCTCAATAAGGCACCTAGAGCATGGTATGTGAAGATGGATTCTCATTTTATTTCTCATCATTTGGTTAGATGTAAATCAGATCAAAATGTCTACATGCTGAGAACCGCATATTCCTTCCTAATCTTATATTTTGACGACCTCTTGATCACAGGAAGTTTTACCTCAACAATGTTTTTGGTCAAAGAAATTTTGTATGACAAGTTTTCTATGACGGACATGGGTCCATTGGAATTTTTATTTAGTCACAAGATCAATCAGGATGATTTAGGAATCAAGTTATCCTAGACTAAGTATGATAGGAATCTATTGGTTAGATTTCACATGATCAACTATAAGTTGACAACCACACCCTTTTTGTCTAGGGTACATATTGAGAATGGCATGGATACAACATTGGTGGACAACACCTCACATCAACAGCTTGTGGGGATCCTTATGTATCACACCCACACTTGACTAGATCTCTCATATGCAGTCTCGGTAGTTTCTAGGTAAATGTATGAGCCGCATGAGCTACACTCAAAGGATTCCAATAACATTCTCATATATTTTCAGGGAACCACTAGTTATCAAATCCACTATGTAGCAGGTTTTTCATTAAATCTCATGGGTTTCATATATTTTGATTGGGTTTAAAATAACACATATCACAATTCCACTTCTGGGTATGTGATAAGTTTTCATCCTGGTCCCATCTATTGGTCAAACAAAATGTAGTCAAAAATTTCTCTATCATTAGCAGAGGTCAAGTGCAGAGGAGTGGTCTTACAAAGAATCCTATTCACTAGACTCCACCTAAGTTGATACATTTAAATATTACTACCTAATGTTAATCCTTACTTCTACCTCTTCCTCTTGGAAGTGCCTTCCCAATATTTTGGGTTAGACAACTGTAGTTGAACATATGGGAGATTACTTATACAAAACATTGACATGAGGGTCCCTTAAGCTGAGGAATACCCCACTCTATTTAAAATTATTAGTAAGCACTCCATGATTGTGGTAAAAAACATATGTCTATGGTATTAAAACCATTTATATGTATTCTCTTGTAATCCTCATCCACCCAATAAACTTAAGAATGTAACATGTTATTTTTTGACAAAACATGTGGGATGAACTTAAGGTGAGAAACACATACTTAGGATATCAAAGAAACTCTCATATCACCCTGCTTCCAATATGCCAAGTTATGCATATAATTTTATTTACAAATTCAAAGGGTAAATCATACTTTAGAAAAGAGGGAAGTTGAAAGCATAATTAATGGTGCAGGAAGTATAAGTAAACTCGTCAGGGTTATGGACACTTTCTAGTAGTGGGGATATTCTTATATGATACCAACGCAGCTTCATCGGGGCTATGGATGCTCACTGGAAGTGAATCAATATTGAGAATAGATAAATAAGGAACACAATTATGTATGTGTCTGATTATATTTATTCAAAAAATATGAACCCATTATCGAGTTAGAGCTAAGCATGGTACTCATTTAAAATTTACCTCATATACTGGCTAATTGGAGAAGATATGTTAGATAATTCTCCAAGATACAAGATAATATCTTTTAATAATTTGACATTCATTTGGTACCCACAATTTTGATCATGCCTACTGCAATGTTATTAGTTAATATTACATTAAGATATAAATTCGAAGGCCTAAATATCTAATGATAGAGATAAGTGGTTTTTCCAGTGTGTCACCAATTTTTGTAGCTAGACCGAGCCCTCTATTTCCTTTATCCCGGACTAGATAAAATAAACGAGGCACCTACCAGTCCTTATATTCAAATGCTTAACCTTACCTACAATTAGGTGTCATATATCCTTCCTTGGCCTAATTGGATAAAATGGGAATTATTCAAAAGGACTTTGTTAAAGAACCTGTTGCAAGCCATCTTGATGAATCTAGTAACCAATGTCTCCTTTTAAATTAGCATCAGGACCTTTGAAAGGCCATGATTTAATGATGTGATAGTACCCAAACAACAGTCTAATTAGGTACCAAAAATCCTAGAGGCTAGTGGAAGATGAATAGTTAGCATAGTTGGTATGGTGATGCATCCTAGATAACTAATTTCCCCTCACTTATTTTGTGAACCAGTTAAATCCATGGTAAAGAACGAGTATCATTTTATTTATAGTATAGTGATGTTCATTATTGGTGATTCAAATTTTAGAATTAAAAACATTTCATCTGGAGGCCTACCCCTCCTTGCTAGATCAATTTATCTTGCCTTTCTCACATGTTATAATGTAAATATCCAATAGGGATGGATGAAGTTTTCTTACCTATAATGTAGTTCATTATCAGTAGTCAATGCATATCTGGTCATATCAACTATGGATATCATCCACTCAATATTTGATCCTCCTAATGATCCAAATAGAGAAAAAAAGAGGAGCGGTAACTCATTTTGTTTTCAGGAATATCTCTTACCAACTAACACTCCCTCAACATGTTGGATAAATCAAATATATCATGTGGTTTTATATTATTTTTTACCTTCATAAAAATCCTAAAACCTCACTACATGTTGACACGATTAATTCTAAAAGAGGTCAGGGTTGTACTCTCTAGCGTCTATAATTAATTTAAAAAGGGAAAAGGGCCCATCATGTAACATATTGATAGGAAATCATTTTTTTTAGCAAATTTCAGTTGAATTAGGTGAATTGAAATTATATGGTAATCATTTTATTTGTATAAAAAATGCGCTGACAGTTTTCTCTGACTATGCGGAAATGAGAAGAACTCCTTTCTTCTTGAGTAACATGATGCATTCCAATGAAAAATAACCAGAAGTAGACATATCTAACAGAACACAAAGAAGTAAATTTCATGGACCGGAGAACAAAAATATTACCTGGAGAGGAACAAAACTATTTTAACCAACATTGCATAAGTCCTCCCAGAGACTCACAAGAACCATTGACAAGGAGATTGTTTTGAACTATTTCTATTGGCTTGTGATATTGGGAATGTGACCATTTTCCAAAATCCCTATATCATCCACACATGTACATGATTGTGAAGCCACATAGCCATGAACACTACAATTTCATCATGCTCATGCACGCCCCTATAGAAAACCCAAAAATAATAAGACATAAACAACCCGGGACTTGCAAGCCTGCACGTCCCATGACATTCCCTATGGGTCCCACCATCACAAATGACACCATTCACAATGTTCAAATATGTGGACCTATTCACCACAAATATGGTCACAACCAAGAAACCTATTTCAACCCTATCCCACAAAACCATGATCCTATGACACCACAAAATATTCCTGAGACTATGTCAAGAGTGAAATGTTCCCAATATCATGTCATGAGAAATATCTGTGAAATGTTCTTTTCAAGGACTCAACCATGAATTTCCAAACTCGTAGACCGCATACCTAGTCCATATCGAAGGAATTGTCATGGGAAATCACTCATGGGATTTTCCCTATCCTAAAATTTTGACACCTAAAAACAACGTAATACCAAAACCTCGTAGCCTACAAACTCTTCGGATGACATCTCCATGCATAACCTATAACCCCCCTGTCCATCGACTTTCTCTCATCCCTGCAAAGACACTCACACAAATACACACTGCCAACCTTCACACAAATAACAGATGATGAGATTGCTCCCATACACGTATCACCCAACCTAACCTCTCACGCATACAAGATCCCTATAGAATAGAAGAAGTACAGTAAATTACATGAAATTATAGATAAGTGGAGGATAGATTTAGGTCAAAATTAGTTATTTTTGTACGATCGGTAATTAATGCTTTGGATTTTCAGGTACCAAAAGACTAATGGAATAAGAAACCAAGAAAGCAGATGAATATTGTCATGGTCGGGACCTAAAGAAATGACAACTATATCCCTTCTTACATAAAGAATACAAGATATGAGTATTGAATGGAATAAGAAAGATAACAAGGTAGAGGGAAAATGCTAATCACTATCTCATGTGAGATCATATGGACCCCAAGTGATTAATGATGATTACAAAAAGAGTAAATCAAGACAATGTTATTGAAACCCTTAACTCATCGTCACACTTCAGCATAGATCACCTGAAATGTTATAAAGTGAAGCCAAGGATAGGGAAAACATCATCATTTTCTAAAATACATGGGAAGAATGTGAGTTATCTTGTTCATGAAAGTGGGGATAGTACACTCATTCACTAGGTTATTCCTATGCAGAGGAACTGTTTTCATTCAACAAAGCTTGATGAATAAGGAAGTTTACTTGTTTTCACACACGGGAAAGTTCCTTTCACAAGAGAGAGTAGGATGTAGATCAAGAGATGGAGTTAATTCACAGTTTGAGATAATGTCTATCTATATCAAAACAAATAGCCAAGTTGAAACCTTACTATAGGAAATAAACATACATTCATAGTTCAACAACTATTCATCTTTCCAAAAGGGTAAGGGTAGGGAGAAGAATTACATCTTCTTCTCAGTCAACTGGTTCCCTTGAACCCATGTTGTAGGTCTACAATTAATGGAAAGGTGCACTTGTAGTTTTCTATCATCTAGAGCAAATTTTAGGGGGTAAATCCCTTCAGCCCAAAGGATTTAGAGTTTCTCACCTTCCTTAGGAGGACCATAGTAGGAAGGAATATTATGTAATTATTTATTCTGGATCCAAAAAATGCAAATGCAATGGGAATGGGAAGAGTAGGGAAGTCGTAACCAAACAATGATGTAATTAGGAACTCCAATAGTCCACCCTCAAGTATATACTAAACACAATGTAATGAAGGAGGAGGGGGGGTGATGGAAAGCCCATATTGGGTGTTGTATAATTATTTATCAGAATCAAAGGTAGATAGTAAATATCTATGGTTATCATTCTATTCCTAGAAATGAATTATTTATTTGAAGTCCGAGGATAATAGGGTGAGTGCACAAAGTTGGTGGCCAAAAAAGTGGCAAGGGGGTCAGCATGAATGTGCACCCATAGGAACATGTGTGTGTTTCCAGGAATGTGTACGCGTTCCTGATGTGATAGGTTTGACAAACCCCAAACCTCCACTCAACAAACCACGTAGGCATGTTTGCAAGAACGCGTCAACATTCTCAATAACGTGTGTGTGTTCCTAAGAAACATTTGTACAAGAACACATGTGTGTTCCTAAAAATAATATAAATAAAAATAACGCACATGCTCTTTTGGAACAAGCATGCATGTTATTAGGAACGAGAACACGCACATGTTCTGCTGTGCTGTAAATATCTCTCTTTCCCTCTCTCTCCCCACAGCTTTTCGTCTCTCTCTCTCTCTCTCTCTTCCCCTCTCCCTACATCTATCTTCCTCTCTCTCTCTCTCTCTCTCCATCACTCTCTCCTCTCTCTCACTTTCGTTCTCTCCCCTATCTCACTCTCCCTCTCTTTCTTCCCTTTCTTCAACATCCTTCCTCCCCTCTCTCCCACCCCCACTCACTCTCTTTGTATTCTATCCACCTTCTTCCCTCTCTCTCTCTCTCTCTCACTCCCCATGATTCTCTCTCTCTCTCTCTCAGCCCTTCTCCTCCTCTTCCCCTATTTCTCTTCCCCATATTCTCCCCCTCCTTCCCTCTCTCCCTCTTTTCCCCTCTCCCCACTCTCTCTCTCTTTATCTCCCACTTTCTCTTGCATTCCCACGTTCTCTCTCTCTCCCTTCTCATATGTCTCTTTACCTCTCTCTCCCTATCTCTCTTTAGTCCCTCTCCTCTCTCTCTCTCTCTCTCTCTCTCTCTCTCTCTCTCTCTCAGATATGTCTCTCCCCACCTTTCCTGTCTCTCTTTCTCTCTCTCTCTCTCTCCTTCACTGTTCTCTACTGGCCCTCTCTCTCTCTCTCTTGGATATGCCCATATCTCCTCCTCGCTGTGTCCCTCTCCTCTCCTTTCTCTCTCCTCCTGACCTCTCTCTCTCTCGCTCCTCCTCTCGGCCCTGCTCTGTATCTTCTCCTCTCTCCTGACCTCTGCCTAGTGTGTCTCCTTTGGGCTCGCTCTGTCTATCTCTCTCTCCTCCAGCCCCTGTGCCTTGGTTTCCTCTCTCCCTCTTCCGTTTGTCTCTCTGACCCTGCTCCCCCATGTCTCTCTCTCCTTCCCTACCTCCTTGGGTCCACACTCTCTCTCCTCCCTTTTTCCTTCCTTCCCTCTTTTTGTCCTCTCACACACTCTCCCTCCCACACACACACTCTCTCCTTCAATGTCTCTCCATTCCCCTTTCTCTCTTTACCTCTCTCTCCTTGTCTCTCTCCAACTACTTGAGAGAGATAAGAGAGAGATGGGGAAAAGGGAGAGAGGAGGAATATATAAAGGAAGAGAGAGAGAAATAGAGAGAAATAAAGGAGAAGGAACAGAGAGCAAGATAGGAGTAGAGTGTGAGGCAGAGAAGACTTGATAGATAAGGAGGGAAATATTATAGAGATAGAGATAGGTATAGAAGGAGGAAGGGAGAGGGGTAGAAGAAGTTTCAATTAATGGGGAAGCAATAGAGAGGGAGAGGAGAGACCTAAATATATGGAGGGAGAGAGATAGTCAGAGGTAGAGATAGGAGAAGGATAGAAGGGATAGAGTTAGAGAGAGTGAATGAAAGAAGAGAGAGAGTGGTGGAAGACGTATAAAAGGGTAGAGAGACATGAAGGATAGAGGAGAGATTGGGGAGGTAATGGAGTAAGAGATAAGGGGAAAAATCCTAAGGGAGGTGTGAGAGGAGATGGTGAGTGTGAGGAAAGAAAAGAGGATGGGTGAGAGGAGCAGAGGGGAGAGATATAGGGAAAAGAGGGAGAGAGGCGAGAGAAGGGGGAGAGAAAAGAAAGGAGGGAAATAGAAAGTGAAGTGAGTTAGAAGAGAGAGAGAGTGATTCAATAATTTGAGAGAAGAGAGAGAGAGAGAGTTTGAACAATGGATATGGGGAGACATAAAAGAGAGGGAGGGGGATATAGAGATGAGGGGAAGCGGTAGATACAAGGAGAGTTGGGGAGGGGTGGGGGAGGGGGAAAAGTGGAGGGAGATATATATATATATATATATATATATATATATATATATAAAGAGAGAGAGAGCGAGGGGAGATCACGAGGGAGAGGGAAAGGAGTGGAGGAGAATAAATAAAATATATATATATATATATATATATAGAGAGAGAGAGAGAGAGAGAGAGAGAGAGAGGTGGGAAGGGAGATGGGGGAGAGAAGAGAGAGAGAGGAAGGGGAAAGAAGAGAGAGAGAGAGGGATTAGAGAGTGGGAGAGGGAAGAATGTGGAATAATATGAAGAGAGTGAGTGGGGTAGAGAGGTATTATAGGGGAAACAATAGGGGAGAGGGGGATGAGAGGGACACAAGGAGATAGGGGAAGAGGGTAGAGAGTGAGGTTTGATGAAAAGAGAGGAATATAGAGGAGGAGGGAGGGGAGGGAGAGGGGCTGAGAGGGGCAGGAGAGAGAGAGAGAGAGAGAAAAGAGAATTATTTGTGTTAACAAAGAATGCACACACACATGTTTAGGAATATTACACCGCTTTAGGAACTGCGATGTAATGCACACATGTTTTAGGAATGTGCACACGCTTTAGGAACACGTGTGCATTCCTAAAGCGCACATGCTATTTGAATTTCATTTTTTTTCGGGAAGGAGTCACAACTCTAACATACTTTTTTTCTGATTTGGTTGCCTCGAATTTAGGTTCGAGATGAAAAACCTAGTGGTTCAGTGTGTAAATACATAAAAACCTCCATTTTTATGAATTCGTCTCCATATCTCGGTCATTGATGTTATTTTTCTATAGGCTACACAATTCAGTTATTAACGAAACTACGGATGAGTTGGTTGTGTATATTCCAAATATAAATTTAAAAATATTAATAATAATAATTTTTATTATTTTTAATCTATTTTTTTCTTGACATATATCAAAATCCTAGAATACATACCTCTCTTATTTTTTTTATAGCGTTTTCTCGGCTTAACCATTTCTCAAATGAGTTATATATACAATAGTAGAAGAGACCTACATATGATCTAAGAAAAAATATTTTTGTTTTTTATCATGTTAAGACCCTTTTAGACTGCATGAACAAAAGACGTTGTAATTTAAGGCATATCTTGACTTTGATAATTTAAAAAAATATATAAAATTAATAATAAAAATTTCCAAAAAATACACGGCACAAGAAAAACAAGTTCTCTACAACTATGCAAGTGTTTGGAAAAAAAATCCATCTTTAATACAATCAACACCTCCACCAACGAAAACATATACCTTATATTTTGTTGGAAAAATAAGATACCACTGTGAAAAAAACTCAAATTTGAACTAGTTATCTACAATGCCTATGAATAAAATTTGTATATTCAAAAAGATAATTCAATTTGGTACGTTTCATATTCGTACACCATATTCAAATTCATTGTAAAAGTACCTTGAATAATCCCTCCAAATTAACATATTGTTTTTTTTTCCATATTTGCATTGTCACTAATGCATCATGAAAGAATATCATTAGCTTGAACTCACCCAATAACAAGCACTTTCATGGTTCATTTATTTAATAGTGCATTGTTATTGATTGTTTTTTGCAAATGTTCATGTTTGTCATTTTTGTCAATTGTCATTTGCAAGAAATAGTTTTCAATGAATTGTGAATTCAATTACAAGAGAATGCTTATGAACATCTATATGCAAACAAGTATGTAATATTATTCAAATGATTTTGTAAAATTGAAACTAATTCTCTCTTGCACATTGGATTATACACTTGTAATTGATCGTGCTACTGTTAAAAAGGACCGCAACTATTCTTAGAAATAAAATTTCACTTCACATTAGAATAGACATCCATCTAGATTTTAGCTTAGCTCTAATGGAAAGTCTCTATACGGGGATAAATTCATTTAGTTAATTGAAGTAGGGCCATATATAGGTGTAGGTTGCTACTCAAACAATAGTAGGTCTAATTTGAGACTTGTTATGGAGTATTTCTTCCTCATGGAGACGTGGAAAAATTCTTCCATCAACAAATATCTATTGTGACATTTCCATGTTGTGTAAAAGATGAAATTGAATACAAAACATAAAAACCATTTCAAAACATGCAAGTATCACAATAGACTAGACTAGATTATGATGAACTAAACAAGACCAAGTATTTGAGGACGATAAGATGTTCAACTCCTTTAATTCTCGTATAAATGTCTTTAGTTTGTGCATTTTTGGTACGGGCCTTGAAAAAAAAAGGTAAAAACTCATGTACAGTTTGCAGTAAAGACTAGATATAAAAATGTGCACATAACATAATCATCATGCTCACATCTTCAAAAAAAATCGAAGAGAGGCTCAAAGATTACACTTATAATGATCATTCTCAGCATTTGTGCACAGGAATGATGTCATACATGCTAACTAGGATTACACCTATGTTTTAAGAGCATGGCCTATTAAAGATTAGTCCCGGGTTCAATTCACATGAAAAATGTATCGAATAATTCATCGTAATGCAAATAACTGAGGAATAACCCCCTTGAGAAAATAGCTTCAGCAGCAGCAAATTCTTTGCTCTACTATATGACAACCAATACAGGATATGAAAATAAGTAGATTGGTAGAAGGATTGAAGCGATAGTCATTATTATGATAAATCATTAGCAAATGAATGCATATCGTCCTTCGTCCTATCTCTGTCCTTATTTCGAACCCTCATTTTTTATTTTTCAGAAATTGCAGCAACCATGGGTTCATGGTCACCAATATGGGAATCATATTTTTTTCATTTTACTACAACTCAAGAATAACACTGAAATGTGTCCTGCAAATAACGTTCACACTTGTCAAGAACCACTTCCACTTCCTTTCTAGTTTAAGCCATGAAAAAGGGGAATTCATTTCACCCATATCATTTCCTTCACTTTCATATAATATCGTAGGAAGTAACTCTTCCTTTGCCCTTTCAAAGCTTCAGTTCGACATGGATAGTATTTATTGACCCACCATCCCATGTAGTGACTTATTGATAAACTACTCAAAATAAGCATATTGTGGTTGATACGTTAACTCAGGTACGAGCGTCTTAATACTATTCCCCCAACAATTAGCCACCGTCCCCATAATTAGGCGCCACCGAAACACCTACCACCCGAGAACCAGCCATTTCACTGGGAATGATGGCCCTTTTATTTATTCCAAGAAAATATTGGAAAGGGGAGAGAATTGCATGATGCAGGCCAAGGGTTAAAAGGTTGAAACAAATCCACCAAGAAAGTAAAACACACAAGAAGAGTTGTACTTCACTAATTGGGGTATTACATAAGGCCGCTCGCTTTATATTATGGACGTCCTTTTCTCTTTTGGGGGAAGAATACTACCTATGGAGTAAGAGGTATGATCAGGCCCTTTATGGTTTTGGGTTCCAGGAGCTACTTTGTCACAAAAGGATGGCAACGCCCATCCTCACATCCTCATTTATAATTAGGTAAGATTCAAATTTCTCATAAGTTTGACTTAAACCACAAGAGTAGAGCAGGGTAGAGACTCCCTCCCTATGCCCCTAGTAACAACCTCTTTTGACTAGTAATTGTCTAGTTGCACGCACATATTATGAATCATTCACAATTGTCTAGTTGCACGCATATATTATGAATTATTCACAATTTTCTAGTTGCACTCACATAATATGTGCGTGGAACTAGACAATTGCATGCATGTACGTTTGACTTAAACCACAAGAGTAGAGTAGGAATTGTCTAGTTGCACTCACATATTCACACACATATTATGAATAGTAATTGTCTAGTTGCACACACATATTATAAATGTTCTCTGTCATTTCTTCATCAACCCAGCCAAAAGTTTGAGGCTGTATGTTACACCTACTAGTTTCCCTCAAGATCATGACTACCCCTACGCTACTTTGATGCCAATCAATATCAATGTCAACCTATAGGAAATCTCTTTCGAACAAATTGGTCAGGTAGAACCTACATTAGAGTCCAAAGAAGGGACTTACAAAAATATTATTTGATATAGCTGGGATGCAATCACCATCAAATATTGTTATTTGGTTGCGTCCAGTTGTTTGAAACCTGAGCCAATAAAGAATTAATTTACAAAATAATAATCTAAAATATAAAAAACAAGATAGCATAGTCACATTGAGCTTGACACAATTCTATGTGGTAAAACTTTGAGGGTATGATAAGGAAACATTGACAGTGCAAGGTGAGACAAGGTATTAATATTCATAGATATTTCTATTCCTTAGAGATAAAGATTACGACAATTGGCTTACAAAGCTTGCTCATTTGGTCCTTAGGGAAACTAATGCCTGCCAGGTCTATGCAAGTATATACTATCTTCAACATAATTACTATACTTCAAGAATTGTCACGATTACATGAACCACTCTTATTCACCCGTTTTGTTTTTTGTCAAAATTCCAACAATCTCTACATTGACAACAATTTACCTAATATCTTGCACAAGCTCACAATCTCCACGTTCACAACAGTTTACTTCATACATTTTCCATTGCTCATTCATAACCTTATCCCACGCTAACAAACACTAGGCTACTTGAAACATTTTACAATGAAGTTTTTAAGTCACATATAATGGCATGGGTTTCCCAATAAAGGTTAGGTTAAGATAAACCCAACACTCCCCCTTTAAACTTGACATGGGATGTTCACCTATGTCAGTGAAAGTAATTTTATGTATAGTTTGAGAATAACACATTCCCATTTTACACCGAATTGATAAAAAATAATAATTTGCAATTATATGTCAAAGCACATTTTTATGTGGTAAAATCCTCATAGTGTGCCAAGGAAACATCGATGATTACAATTTTCTTAAAAATCTTGTTAACATAACTACAAGGCTATGAAAATATATACTAACGTCAACATAACTACCATTGTTACATGGGTTCAGGAAGTGTCACAATTCCAACCATCTTCACCTTGACAACAATTTCTCTAGTACCTTTCCTAATCCCACAATTTCCACCTTGAAAACAATTTACTGGATACCTTGTCATGCCCGTTCATCACCTTATCCAAGTTGACCAAACACCAAGATACTTTAAGCATTTTACAATGGATTTCTCAACCCTTAAAATAGTCTTCGTTACATATAATTTACCATGAATAAAAATCATGATTTTCTAAATTTTACAATGGATTTCTCAACCCTTAAAATAGTCTTCGTGACATATAATTTACCATGAATAAAAATAATGATTTTCTAAATATCATATACACGTAAACTAATGATAAATCCATTAATAACCATATAAATTTATATATTTACTATGTTACCAAATCAAGATTAACCCAATACCTATGTGATACTAATTAAAAATCATTCTTATATTATATGGATACATATCAACTTTTCCTAGCATAGGAACTTATAACAAAAACTTAGCACGGAGAACCTATGTGATACTAATTAAAAATCATTCTTATATTATATGGATACATATCAACTTTCCCTTGCATAGGAACTTATAACAAAAACTTAGCACGGAGATGGGAGAAGTTAAAGGATAAACTTGTTTTAACTAAATTTATGATTTTATAAATCGTTGTTTGCTCGGAACTTAGAACAAAAACTTAGCACGGAGATCGGAGAAGTTAAAAGATAAACTTGTTTTAACTAAATTTATGATTTTATAAATCATTGTTTGAATTACCTTTCAATAACAAATTTCGAGTATTGGGATATTTATGAAATGCCCATTATATCTAGTGTTTTGATATTGGTTTCCAATATATCAATTGTAATCGATATCTATGAGATATTCAATATATATAATATGTATTTTGGTTTTCATTTCTCAAGTATAGTTAATATGGAAAAACAATTTGGTCTTCATTAATATGGAAAACAAATTGAATATCAAACTCATTAAAGAAGAAATGAATAAGCTAATCGAATTAAACCATGAGCGTAATAAAAGAGCCTTGAACCTCATAAATTTTGATATAAAAGAACAACAAGAGGAGGATAAGCTAGCAATAGTAAAAGAGGAATTAAATAATAAATCACAAATTTATATGTAACTTCCCTCATAGAAGCAAAGAGGCTAGGAAAAATAATTGATCACAAAGATAGGTCCATTAGTGTCAAAGTAAATTGCAATGACCATAAATATAGCATACTCAATAAATCTAGAGCTTAAAAGGGTAACAAATATTTTTAAATGAAGACATCATTCCCTAAGACCAAGCTAAATTAAGGAAGGAAGTTCAAAAGGTAAAAGAAGTCAGGAAAGAGGGAAAATGGGAAATAAATAGAAATAAAAAAGCTATTGTTAGGGATAGATACCAGAAGTATAATAATAAATAGGAGTTTGGGACACTAGAGATCTTTTTTTGGAGCTCTCGTGGCTTTCCATGGCATAAAGGTCATATGATAAGTTGGATCCCGAGTGATATTGATATTATTTGTTTAGTTGAAACTTGGGAGCATGAAGAGTCTAAACTCCCTAACATAGAGGGATTTTTCTTGTAGAGGGATAGGAGGCATTGCTTTTTATATTAAAAGAACACATTTCTCCTCACATTCAACTTTATAAGATGGACCCTCACAATCAATACATTTGGATAGAAATTTTACACACCAATGCTAAGAATATGTATATAGAAATTTGTTATTTTGCATCTGTTAATTCTACTTTTTATAAGAAAAGCAATCTAGATAACAATTGAAAAATGAAAGTAAGACTTTAATGCTACGATTGTAAACAAACTACTATTTTAAGAATTGATTCCAACCATAATTATTTATGGCTAGATGAGGAACATGTTTTATCTAATAGCTACAAAAGAATTGTTGAAGATCTAATTGAGAATTTATTTGGTATTAAGTTGGTCAAGCTGTCTCAAGACCTAATAATTTACAATGAAGTAATGAAGTGATGAAACTCTAATCAAATCAAATGACTTGTATTCATAGACTAAATAGTAGTAAAGTAGATTATGTAATATAATATTAAATTATAAAATGTAGGTAGTAATATTAATTTATTGATTTTACTAAACAATTTGTTATTTTTAAATATAAAAAATATTTAATAAACATTGATTCAAAATAATTTTTTTGATAAATAATTTTTTTAAATACTCATTACAAGATTAAGATTAAATGCACTTAACCTGTTTCTTGTTTTTTTTTTTAATTATACGTATACCCTTTATAAATATCCCAGATTGAGAGAACATTGATGATGTTTTCAAATCTTAAAAGCAGATTCATATATAAGGTGTTATCTTTCCTTTTGTTACAATGCTTTTACAGATATAAATGTGTTTAATATATGTCCATAATTTAATTTAGATAAGCACTTTTAGTAAAAATAAATATTGACCACATTTTATAAATTTTAATTATATAAAATAATAATTATAATAATTAGATTATTTTTCTTTTATAAAATGTTTTTATCAATATAAATGTGTTTAATATATTTTGATAATTTAGATGTATAAATAATTTTAGAAAAAATAAAATATGGATATATTTTATACAATCTAATTATATTATTATAATAATAATCTAAGTTTAAGATAATGGTAAATTGACACTAAATTGGTGTATGAGATTTCATTGTTTGTGAAATAAGGGATTCCTTCTAAATAGTTATAGTTATTTAACTACTAAAGTCTATGAAAGTATACATACCTTACAGCTCTACATTTGAACTTGTAATTAACTATTAAACTGTATCTAAATTTTATCTATAAACACCTACTCGCAAAATCTTGATAAATAGACTTAGCTGAAATGACCGGCAATAGACCTCTTTGTAAACCTCAGAATACTGAGTTCAACAATGAAAACCTCTCTGTAAACCTCAGAATACTGAGATCAACAATGGAAATTAGTTATAGCTATCTACCAGACACGAAACAGTAGCTAAGGAAGAAACAAGCGCTGCAGCAACTTCAGTCAGGAAAAACAACTGAGACTGTGTTAAAGAGTGTCCATACGTTCATAGGTGGATTTGAAAAACAATTGGCATTTCTTCTATCCATATAGACGAAGCCGAAAATCTGAACCATCCATCCAACGTTGGACAACGTTCAAGGGAATCTAATCCGGAAATCTTAATCATATGACGAACACTGGACAACGATCACGGGAATCTAGTCCTTAAAAATATGAATTTGACGCTTAAAGAATCTCATAGAACGGAGATTATCATGAACAAATGCCTCGGAAGTACATATTTGAAATTGTCTTGTCTTGTGAAAATTACGTTGTCTAATCCTCTTCCAGTAATCATTATCGAGAAATTTCCTAAAATCCAACCATTAACAAAAAATATGATAAAAAGAAAGAGGTTAGTTCCTGAAAGTTTTAGGCCTGTATAAATCATCTAGTGGGATCCATGGAGAATGCTCAGCACATATGGATTTGTCTTCTCAGCCTGTTCCACACCCACGGGTTTAAGTGGACCTTGTGGCCTAGTACCATGACCGACCTACACGTTTGATGCGGTTGTGCTTCACATCGAAGAGTTTAATTGGGAAAGGACAATTGTAGAGGTACATTAAAGATTCCCTTCATGTTATCGGCACCATCCTCGTTACCAAATGATGGTATTGTCTGGTTACCGGCACCATCCTCGTAGGGCAAGCATTATCCACCCTGCATTAAGATTCCTTAGTGCACATGGATATGTACCCAAGTACTTGGTATATCTCACATGCATGCCATGATAATTTGGCATAATTCCGGGGTTTCCATCAGTAAACTCGCCAAGTTGTCATCCAGTCAACTTAGCATTGTTGTCGTCGTCGTTAGCACCACTTTCAAGATATGGCTTCTGCCTATATGGACGTAGATGATCGAAAGGGCAGGTGATATAAATTTTAAAATTTGAAGGAGGCGGTCTTGAAATTTGAATTTGAGCATAGTATAGAGGCGGGTTTTATTTGAAATTAAATGGAGGGAACGCACTTTGAGAAGATCATAGAGGGCCCGTCAAGTCAAGTCCATGGCAGTGTCTCTGGATGTTGTGATCGGATTCAAAATTCATCGAATGCTAGCTTAAAATTCATCATTTGATGATGAAATCCCTCCACATATCTATTTATTGTCCGAAATTTTGTGGGCGCAATGTTGGTAGCAAAAGTTGGTGTTTAATATTATTTTACACTTGAGAAAAGGTGTAAAAAGGGTTAAATTTACAATATTCAATTTCCTATAGCTTGATGCTCATTGCTCATAATTGAGCAAGAAAGAAGTCATTAGAAGGCTATTGGATAGGGGAATCCATATATTCACTCATAAATTAGTTTTGAGTCAAACATTTCTCAAGGAATCAAAATAAATGTTTTTGGTAGGCTTGAAGGACACCATTGAGTAAAATGGGAAAATGGTGGTTGAGCTTGTAACATGGCATTATAATTAATAGATAAACACTCAAGAAAGAGAGTGTTGTGGGAACAGATTCCTATAAAGACGATATTATTCTACAATTCAACATTATGTGGGTCTATTCTAGATTGATTCCAAGGTCCATAGGAGAAGGAAGCGTATCAAGCTTGTACAGTTTTTTGAAGCATCAAAGAGTCGCAAAAGGGAAGTGAAAGAATGTAGAGTGGGTGATGCAAGCTTTAAAATGGTCTAAGGAAGAGCATGGGAATATTCGTATTCATATGCTATAGAGTTTGGGTGCCTTGCAAGGGAAAACGAAAAGGTATTCTCACATGAGACATGAACCCCACAAGTAATGAGTGTTATAAGCATGCACGATGATCCAAAAATGATCTTTCAAAGGCTATGGTTAAGTTTATGCATAAGTTGATTTACCATTTAGGAATTAAGAGAATAAGTTTAATGAAAGTATGTTGTAGCCATATAAGAAGTAAAAAAAGAAAACCATAACACCAAGGTTGATAACGGAGTTCGGCACAAGTTTGCATACGTCTCTGAGCCTTTGTCTTAGTGGGGAAGACTTCTTATTAATATTCAATGCTTAAAGAATACAAAAATATGGCTTACATAACAACTCGTAAAACCACTTTTCAAATCCGCAACTTCTGGATATAAACATACATCGCCATTGGTTGGAACAAAAAATTCTGAGACTTTTCAGTATGAAGTCATCTATGCTTGGCTCGACATCTTGGGATCTAGAAGCATTATTATGTTCGACTACTCGGATGCAAAAAAATAAGCCATATTAAGAATCCTCTCGAAATTCTGCAACTTATGAGTATAAATTCGATCTGCTTCTGAACACTCCCGCAGGGCCTCCCCTCAACATGAATCTCAATGTTGCGCCCTATCAGATCGATACAGTCCGTACAGTGTCAATTTGCATGCCAAAAACTTAAATTTTCTTGATTTTTGTGCCCGTTTAAATAAGCGAAACTCCGCCAAATTTAGCTACAGTTAGACCGATTTAGTGACAGTTAGCCATATTTAGCTAGATTCCGCCACATTTAGAGGATCTTTGCCAAATTTGGTTGAACTTCTAGATTTGGAGGAATCCGCCAAATTTGGCCTTCTAGAAGGTGTCATGTGTCAACTCCTCATTGGGCCACATGTCCCCTCACCATTGGCCCGAGCCACGTCACTATTGCATAGTCATATTCCACGTGTCATCTGTACAACCACATCAGCCATAGATAATTTTAGGGGATAAATTTCGCAAATGGGATAATTTTCAATGGTTTTTCCCAAAAAAAGATTCGCTAATTTCCATTTTTTCTAAAAACGATTCGCCCAAATTCCATAGAATAAAATTATTTTTCCTTAAAAATCGTCAAAATTTTATAGAAAGTATATAAATCCTTAGAAATTTGAATATTTTTACAAAACTATCGCCAAACATTTTACATTTTGCATATTAGGGACTGGTAAGATTAGCCCATGTTTCTACATTTTAATATAAATTTCCATCCTTAAAATCATCCCTGCCTAGTCAGCTGCCACATGTCATCAGTACTAACACCTCATCTTTCCATTTCATCTTTCATACGGTGCCACATCATCATCCATACAGTGCCACATCATCGTATGTACAGTGCCACATCAACGTTAGTATAATGCCACGTCAGTGTCTGTATAACCACGTGTTACCATGCCATATGTCACTTCCGTGCAATGCCACATGTCAGTCCTGTACTGGTCCAACTCAGCCCTGAAAAATGACAAATTTGACTGCCACATGTCAGCCTCTAGTGTTTCCATGTGTCATATTGACGTCATCCGTTGAATTTGACCGTTGACTTTCACTTTTTTTGCTTGTTTGACTTGAACTTCAGTTCGCGATTACTTCCGCATACATTGTCCATTTTCAGAAAAAATATATATTGTCAGAATCTAGACGACAAGCCCAACATGATGGTGTTGGTTTCGTCGGATTCTGAGAAGTTTGATTTTTATGCCTTTCTAGATCCATTTGGATCACACATCCCCACTTATACCTTTTGGTCCTCCAAAAGGATATTAACTAGTCATCAAGTGTGGGATAGGCCTCCCCACTTGTCCTTTGTCTTTAAACTATGTCTTGTGCATCTGTCGCATCATAATCAATTGCATAATAACCATGACAACTGAAAGCATATTGTTAGCCACTTGAACTCTTTCACATCTTACTAAATCCACTACCATTCATGTAGAAAACATTAGCACTGATAACATCAGAAATATGACTAAAATTGAACCAATATGTTTGATGTGCTTGCACAACATTAACTTATCGTGAAGCAAAGTATGATTGAATTCCCATCCTACAATGATCTCATGTTCATGCTTAAGATCCATTGCTTTACTTGGCACAATTAAAAGTGTATTTCTCACATAAGTTGCCTTGTTTAATTGTTCCATTGTTAGAAGAGATTGATTTGTTTTTATGTGATGAGCATGTACAATATATTTTGTCCCTTCTTTAGTTAAGTGATATTGATTTTGTTCCCTATAGAATATTTCTTTGTGATCATATAAATAAGGGTTACCTAAGACCATTCCACATGTTTCTAGCGGTACCACATCACATGTTACTTCATCTAGATACTTAAATTTAATTGCAAACTTTATGATACATTTATTTGTTATGGGAAATTTATGATCTTTGCTTATCCAATTAAGTGAGTAAGGTTTGTGATGCAACTTAATGTTTGATCCCAATTATTTAAGCACTTCTTCTGAAATTAAGTTAGATTGAGATCCATTATCTATCAATGTATCGATCTTAGTATATTTCATTATGAACCTTATATGAAATAATTTACTTCTAGAATCATAACCATCAATAAATTTACTTGTCAAATCAACTGTTGTAATCTTAGACTCCTCACTTGTATCATACCCCATGTCTGTTGGTTGTGTTTTTGTTGCAACTTGTTTCCTCCCTTTACTCTCTTTGAACCACTTCGGTCTCTTCTATGGGTGCAATTTCCATAAATGGTCATCATCATTCCCTTATTTCTTGCAATTATTGCAAGATAACTTCTCTTCCTTCACTGTCCTTGAATTTTCTTTCCTCCCAATCCCTTTTCCTTTTCCATCCTTCTTTGAAGATGATTCCCCTGATACACCAAATCCAATTTTTTCTACTTCAATATACATTGCTTGAACATAAACTTCATCAAGATTAGTAGGTCCAAACATAAATACAATATTACAAATATAAGCAGGACAACGTCCTATAAAATTCATAAGAGTTTCTTGTGTAGTCAATGGAACATCTAATATCAAATCCATCTTACGGAATTCAGTTGTATATTCCTGCATCGATTGTCCTTTTCTTAGCTTAAGACTTTTCCATTCAAATAAATCATTTTCCTTATACCCCAAAGGATATAACTATTTTCTAAGTGAGGAAATAAAATCACGCCATGATGGAAAAATCTTACCAAGTTGTTGAGTTCCATGTTGAATTTTACTTTGCCACCAGATGAGAGTTGTGCTTTCAAGACGATGTGATGCTAATTTAATTTTGGTTGCCTCATATTTGATTTGCTGCACATTACAATATACCTACATCTGTCTAACCTAGTTATCAAGTTTCTCAACATTAACTTTTCCATCATACATAGGAAAAACAAATTTTACATCAAGTTTAAGTAATGGCATATCAGGATTATGTTTATGGGAATGTTTTCTTGCAGTAGAAGTTTAACTTCTACTTGAAGAAGAAGAAGAAAATGGAGATGAAGGAAGATTTTTAGGAGGGTCCTGTCCTTCTTCACTTTTGGCTTGCTTTGAATATTATCCTTGAACCGATCTCTTCCATTCCAAAATCATCATACAACACTTTTACCATCTCTAACATGGAAAATAAAGTTCTTTGAAACTCTCTTTCATTTTTAGAAAGCCCTTCTTCCGATGTCATTTTCTCACTTTGAGATGTCCTCTTTCTTGATCTAATCTTAGGATCTCCTTCTATAATGTCGTCTTCACCATGACATAGTTTTTCCATGGTAATCATGCAAACTCAAACAACCAATTGTCAGACTGTTGTGACAACACTTGATCCAAAAATGATATTTTAAAGACTATGGTTAAGTTTATGCATGAGTTGATTTACCATTAAGGAATTAAGAGAAGAATCTTAATGGAAGAATGTTGCAACCATATAGGAAGTAAAAAAAACAAACCATAACACCAAGGTTGATAACATAGTTCGACATAAGTTTCTCTGCATCTTTGGGACATTGTCTCAGTGGGGAAGGATTCTTATTAATATTCAATGCTTAAATAATACCAAAAAATGCTTACATAACAGTTCCTAAAACCACCTTTCATATCTGCAACTTTTGGACAGAAGCATACATCACCATTGGCTGGAACATGAGATTTTGATACTTTTGAGTATAAATTCGACTATGTTTGGCTCGACATCTTAGAATCTTGAATAACTTTTTTGTCTTCTACTTAGATGCAAAAACATAATCCATTTTCAGACTCCTCTCGAAATTATCCAACTTTTGAGTATAAAGTCGACCTTCTTCTAAACACTCCCTCGTGGCCTCCCCTCAGCATGAATCCCAATGTTGAGCCCTGTTAGATCCGTACAGTTCGTACAATCTCGATTTGTATGCCAAAAACTTAACTTTTCTAGATTTTCGTGTCCGACTAAATAAGCCAGACTCCGCCAAATTTAGTGACAGTTAGCCATATTTAGCGACAGTTAGCCAGATTTAGCGAGATTCCACAAAATTTACAGGATCTCTGCCAGATTTGGTGGAGTCGCTAGATTTGGAGGAATCCGCCAGATTTGACCTTCTAGAAGGTCCCATGTGTCATCTCCTCATTGGCCCACGTGTCACCTCTCTATTGGCTCAAGCCATGTCATTGTTGCACAATCATCTTCCACGTGTCATCCATACAACCACATCATCCTGCCCAGTTAGCTGCCACGTATCATCTCTACTGTCACCTCAACCTTCCACGTCATCATTTTAACATTGCCACGTCATCATCCGTATGGTGCCACATCATCATCTGTATAATGCCATGTCATCATCCGTACATATCCACGTCAACATCTGGACAGTTCCACGTCAACATCTGTATAGTGCCACGTCAGTCTCTATACATTGCCATTTCAGCGTTTCTACAGTTCCACGTTAGCGTCCGTACAACCACGTGTCACCCTGCCACATGTCATTTACATACAGTGCAACGTGTCTCTTCTGTACTGGTCCAACTCAGCCCTGAAAATGCCAAATTTGACTATCACGTGTCAACCTCAGGTATTTCCACGTGTCATGCTGACATCATCCATTGAATTTAATCATTGAATTTGACATGTTGACTTTGAACTTGACTTTTTTTCCTATTTGACTTGAACTTCAAGTCACGATAACTTCTGCATACGGTGTCCAGTTTTGGAAAAAACAATATATGATCGAAATCGACACGACGAGCCTCACGCGATGGAGTTGGTTTCGGTCGATTCCGAGAACTTTGATTTTTATCCCTTTCTAGATCCATTTGGATCACATGGGGAGTTAAGAAAAACTCCATATCCTTCAAGGTAGAAATGTAGTGAAGGCTACACTACTACTAAAAGAAAAGGAAAAAGGATTTCATGAGATGAGGTGTGACTCGTGAATGAATGGGTCATCTATATGTGTAAGCATGGAATGTAGGAAGACGGGATTATTATATATCATCTAGCAATTGTTTTCTAAAAGTTGATGCATCCCTCCTAACCCGTAGGTCGGAATTCCACGTACAAAGGATCTTTCCCCTTCCACCGGCCGGAAAATCTCTCAACAATTGGCTCTTCTATTTCCCTTTCGGGAAATCTGCACCCACAAATAACCTTTGAGAAATTCCCCCCTTTTATACCAAATGTATTGGTTAGAGTACATTCTTTAGTATTCTATGTACAATTTTCAAATCCACACAACAAATATTCTGTGTGGGGCATTCTATACAATTTTTCTCTCTAGAATAAGCCAGAATTGAACAAGGTATGCCATAACTCCTTTTCTGAGAGGTTCCAAGTAGTGAAATATGGAGGAATTGGATAAAAGACACTGAAGAACATTGTGTACCATTTTTAGATCTTTATTCATCACAGATACATAGTTATGATTATTTCAAGTTAGGGTCTTTTACTAATCCAAAATTAGTCATGTGAGACTAAAGTAAAGTTTGATGAAAATGATAGTCTCTTGTTGTTAAATTTAAGGAAGGTTTGCATGTATGTGATCATACACACCAGGTCTATTACAAACTTACAAATCAGATTTGGATGATGAAATTGATTAGGGATTTTGGTTGAGGTACATGTTGGGTACATGGTTGAGACAAGTAGTTGATGAATTGGCACATACACGAGGTGTATAGTTGATGATGTTGGTAAATCTTGATGAGTCATAGTTTATGTGTATTTGATGCATGAATGGTACATATTTGGTGCATGGTTGGTTCACTCGTTGATGGTACAGGTTGAGGTATAGGTTGGTGCATGGTTGATGCACTTGTTGATGGTAGAGGTTGAGGTACAGGTTAGTGCATGGTTGGTGCATGGTTGATGCACTTGTTTATGGTACAGGTTGATTACAGGTTGTTTGGTACAGGTTGGTGCATGGTTGATGCACTTGTTTATGGTGTAGGTTGATTATAGGTTGATTGGTACATGTTTACAATAGTATATCTCACAGTGATAGTGTGACAGTGGTTCCATCATTCTACTTATATTTCAGGACGGTTGGATGGGGCAATGACAGGTAGTTGTAGCCACCTTCCAGTTATAGCCAGAGAGCATAGGGGGTTGTAGCCAGGGAATAAGGGAGTTGGAGTTTTCTCAGGTTGTAGCCTGAGAAACTAGGGGGTTGGATCCTCCTTCCAGTTGCAGCTGGAAAACAAAGGAATTTGGTGCTTGTAATGAATGTAACTCTTAAATACATATAAGAAAAAGAATTATGTATTTTTCTCCCACTTTCGGTTCCATGTAAAACACTGGTGTACTGTGTATGTGTATGATTTCTCATTTGTTCATTGTTTATTTACTCTGCAACTATTTGACGAAAATGCTACATTGATATAACACTTGCATTTTGTGGTTGAAAAGGATTGAATTGCTCTATTACTGATTCACCCCTCCCCCTCAGTAATCCAACAATATCACGTTCTGTCCATTTTCCCAAAGAGGAAAAAAAATGCTAATTGTACATTCCATATAGGCCATGTGGAAGCTAGCCGTACAATTGTACATGCTGATGTGGACATGTGATGTGTTAGGTGATTTGGCATCTAAATTTCCAAGTGGTGGATGTGGACCAATCCTGGTCTGACACATGGTATGTTTTTTGGCGAATGACAGGGTGCCATGTGGCCCAACCAGGGGTCTCCACATGGCACCCCCTTGTTGTGGTTTAAAATTTTGTTGGATTCCGTGGGGGTCGAATACGGGACCTCCAACATGGCAGAGTCTTCACACGGGTCAGGCCACTAGCTCGCCTACACATGAGTTTTAACCTCTATAGTTCAAAACTCTTATTTAAAGTTGAATGGTGGTTAATTTGATGGGGGGTCCAGGAAAGGGCTTGGCCCCAACCCTTGGACACATGGCCCACACCATATGAACTTTGGTATGGGGCTCCCATCGTCACATCAACAAGTTTGTATATTTAGGTTGACACTCGACCACATGGCACCATGCAACCACAACTTTCGTCGGGAAAGGTGCTAACACCCTAAATATGTGACAAATCCACCCTATTTTCAAAATGACGTGCATGTCAGGTTTAGGCATAGGAAAACAATCAGAGCCATGTACATTCACACAGAGGTGTGTTTTGGTGAGCATAGACAACAAGTAATTGGGGAAAAATTCCAGGAGTTGTATTTTTCTCAATTTTTGGCCAAATTAGGTGCAGGAAGACCCAGGTAGGGGTTTTTGGACATTTTGGATTAATTGGAGCCATCTATTTTGCATTTTGCGCATTGTAAAGAAATGATATTAACACTTTGAGCATATAATGAAAATAATCCATTGGAATCTGGACCATGATATGTAACCCAAGAGAGGGGTGAACTCCTTTATCATTGTGTTGTGTTATGTTATGTGCTTATTTTTTATGGTTTTTTATGTCTATTTATGCTATTCATTTTAAGTAAAAAACTCATTAAGTTTTATGTGCTTGCAACTTGATCCAATTTCCTAAGACACATACATGTTCAACTTTCAAAATTTGTAGACACAAACCTTTTCATTTTTAGATCAGTTATGTAGGGGCCAAGTTTGCATCCGCATCTGAGCTATCTAAGAGAAGTGGAAAATATGGTTGAAGCAATTCCACATTAAATATTGGGTGCAAGCCAAGGAAATAAGGAATACTTAATTCAAAATCATTTTCACCCACAGCCTTGGTGATGGTGTAAGGTTTGTATCAGAGTGGGCGTAGCTTTCGATGGGGTCCTTCTAGATGCTCTTTCTGCAAATGCAACCATAATCTGAAGCATCTTTCTCAATCTCAAATGGGTGTTCCTAGTGTGGTAGAATAGTAATTGTTGTTAAGAAGAGGCGAAATTTCAAATCCTTGAATGCTTTATGTTGGGACGCAACCCACACAAACTAGGCCTTCGCTCCACCCTTGGTAACCTATCTTAGATATGAAGTTATATGAGAAAATCCCAGCACAAATTGGCAGTAGAAGTTGGAGAGGGCCAAGAATATGGAGGGCTCGATCATTGTCTTTGGGGTTGTCCAATCACGGATGACTTGGATATTGGATGGATCCACATGCACACCTTGCTTATCCATTATTTATCCCAAATATTGGATTCTCTACATGTCGAAGGAACACTTCTCCAAATTGGTCTATAACATGTATTTTCGCAGGGTTCCCAAGACCCATTGAATATGCTTCAAATGTTCCTCCCAAGTTTTGTTGAAAATGAGTATTTCATCCAGATATATGACCACAAAGGAGTTTTTGAATGGTTGCAATATGTCATCATCATCTTCATGAATGTGGTCAGGGCATTAGTCAAGCCGAAATTTATGGCCAACCACTCGAAGAGACCTTCTTTAGACTTGAAGGTTGTCTTCCATACATCATTTTTCTCAAATTAAAACTCATGGTAGCCTAACTTCAGATCAATATTACTGAAAAACTTGTCTCCCTTGAGCTGGTCAAGAATATCATCAATATGGGGGATAGGGTATCGGTTCTTGGCTGTGATCTTGTTTAGGGATATATAATCAATACAAAGTCACCATGTCATGTCCTTGTTCTGTACTAGAACAATTAGGCTCCTACAAAGTGAGGAGCTTTTTCTGATGTGGCCCTTCAAAATTATCTCTTGGATACGGAATTTGATTTCTTCATTCTCCATAATAGAACACCTATACACAGGGTCGTTAAGAATAGGAGCACCGATGTTAAATCAATTGAGTGCTTTAATAACTGGAAGTGCATAGGTACCCTAGTAGGAGAGGAAAATATGTCTTTGTTCTCTTCTACTATCTTGTCCACTCACTGTTTTTGTATAGAGATACCTCGTGCATAGGTTTTGGTGGTTGTAGTGACCTTCCATTCACCTTTCAATCAAACCATAAAGAGGAAAAATATGCGAATCTCGGAGACCACCTTTTGTCACTACTCGCAGAGATCAAAGAGACTGCATTAGTTGGGACTACCTCTAGTACCCTGTAGAGTCAATCTCCCAAAGTAATAATGACACTACAAGGCCTAGATTCATAAACAACATGAATCTTCCACAAATATGGTTTTCCTAACAAAAAATCACAAACATTAATGGGGGAAACATCACACAATACCTCATCTTTTAAGGGTTCGATGTTGTAGTGTAGGTGATATTGTTTGTTGACGTGGATGTCCCATCGTGGGTTGATCCAACCAATGGTGTATGTATGAGGATGTGGCATCACTGTCAACTTCAACCCATTGATGAACTCTATTCAAATTAGGTTCTTTTGGATATTGATTTCAATAATGAAATGTAGTGGGGTCCCCTTCACCCACATCTATGAGTGGAAGAGGAGCTTCCCTTCTTCAGGATCCTCTAGTTCCTCTAGATGGAATTTTGCAGTAGCGATAGTGACACTGGGTTCTACATTAATGATTTGTTTTCCCTTTTCTAGTTTTGAATTAGAGTCTAAGTCAGCATCCAACCCTAAGGATTTCATATCAGCCAACAATGAATGTTTGGAGTGACATTCATCAATATTGTGCCAAGGGATTTTGTGGAACTTAAACCACTTTCCAGTTTCCTTTGACTTCCCATTACCCTTATTTGTTGGTGGCTTGGATTGGTTGTCTTGGGACTCACCATCCTTTCTCTATCATTTTCCTTGGGATATAGGGCCACCCTTACCATACTTATCATGTTGTGGATTCACAGACCCAAACTCCTTCTTGTTCCACTACTTAAATTTATACTCAATTTTGACAACATATTGATAATCAACTCCCAATGACGATATGTTCAGAAACTCCATTTAATTTTTGATGTACCTATGTAGAGCCCCATGTTATTTTGGAACCATATGCTGCTCGTAGTCTTTGATACTCATTTTGGTCTGTAAGTTATGAAAGGTAATTGTGAACTTTAGTACTATTTTTCCCCTCTCTTGATGTAGGGTGGTCCATCTTGTGTATTGGTCATCATAGATTCAAATAGAGTAATATTGTTCCTTGAGGGAATCAAAAAATGCCTCTCAAGTGGGTCTTGGGCCCAAATTGCAGACTTAATCTCGACATGTTTCTCATAGTAAGTCTCCCACAAATATCTGACATGGGGAATGGTCTTAAGGAAAGTGAAGGTGATTTTTTCACTGTTGAAATATTTTTGGACAGATAAATAACCCTCTATTAAGCTTAACCATTTTCCCAAAGTGTCGACGTCTATCTCGCCTTCAAATAAAGGATATCAAAGTTTACTTGTACCTTAAATGTTTTTTCACCTCCGAAGTTATTTTTGGTTGAAGGTGCCTTCGTTTCTTTTGACAACTATCGAAGGATTTCGGAGAAATTATATACCATCTCGTTCCTCTGTAGTGTGAGGGATTTCTCAAGCAATAGTTTTGATAGGATATCCTACTTCATTTCCCCTCTTTTATTCCACTATGGTAGGTTGTTTTGGAGAGTGAGAGAGGTTGTCCTCAAGAGAAACAAGATTGAGACCCAACTCTATATATCCTAACCTCGTCGGAGACATGCACTAAGAATGAAAAGGAGAAGATTTCTTTGATACCATTGATATGAATTATTTAGAGAATGACATGAAGGTAGAAATATAACAAAGATATAACAAGTATATACACAAATATATTGCAAGGAACAAAGTAATATAGTAAAAATCAAATTCTATTAATGACTATATGGAATACAAAAGACAGTAAAATTCAAAGCACACAAGCTAGCTAGAATGGTGGTAGTTTATCTCTAAAGAGAGACGCATCGTCTACGCTCATTCACAAGAAGATGATTAAAATGAGTATCCAAAGGCATTTTTAACATAAATCATAAATGATAAAATCCTAAACATACAAAACAATAACACTAGAATATGAAACACCAAAATTTTTGTGGGCCCCGATGGGGGTAGTTGATATGTCAACTTCTCGAGGGTGCAAATTTTTCATACAATCTTCATTTTGGATTCACAGTACCCCGTTAGAAAGGTCTATCCAAGGATTACACCTTGGAAACAACCCAATACATACTAACAGAGTTTTATTGGGAGCTACCAAGTCAAAAAAATGTTGTTTAGGGCCTAAAAGCGACCTAGAAATTTTGAGACTTAAAAAATTGTAGAAAAACTTCCAATATGGAAACTGTATTTTGAGATACTTAAATAGGTGGGAGGCCAATTATGTCCACCTAGATTTGTTTTTCAACAAACGAGGTAATTTCGACATTTACTGGAGGCTAGAAACTTTGATCAAGAGATTGAACCACCTAACATGATTGTTGGAAATCCCATCTTGCAAAGTAAGGAATGGAAACATTGAACTCTTCAACAAAATGTTTGGGGAAGAATGTGCCAATATAATTATCTTTCCCATAACCAATTCCCAAAAGCACTACATTATCTTCCTCTATCTCCATTTCATCTACATGTGATTCTACCAAAAATGTTAAGAGATTAGGATTTGATGTAGAATTTTATGTGCCATCCACTAAACTTAGAACATAAATGTGGATCAATGGTTCATGTTTGGATATTAGAACTGTTGAAATAAAGGAAATTAAATTATGACAAAAATGGTGTATCTACTATCGTATTCATACAATTCCATGTTTTTTCCATTGGATTTTCCTTTATTTTCTTTTGTTTCTTCTAGTGTACAAACCTTCCTCTCTACTTTTTGACTTCTACTATGTAGATTCCCCATTGAAAACTATGAGAGATAAAAAATTTTATCAATGAACACGTGTTAAACTATGATAGATTATTTTTTTTATTAGTGAAAATGTGTTAAAAAATCGATTATGTTAGAACATAATAATATTCTACACATAGTTTTAGTATTTTTTAATCATGGAATGAAAATGAATTGCTCGAGGTCTAAAATAGCTATTTTTTTTATATATTAATAACGCATGTGTTACAACATGCACTTTTTATTTTTGAAAAACATTATATCCTTAACTTAGATCCATGTATGCACCTAAACATATCCTTACTCACACTTACAAGTATTTCATTCTTGATATCTCTCTCACAAACAAATTCTACCTTATAACCCATATTAGTAACATAACCTACTCATATTAGCAAACCAAGGAGGAAGATGTTAGTGGGATTGATGAACCACTTCTATGTTTTCATTCACAATTGTAATTATATCTTAAATTAATGTCACATGAACATAGAAGCTCATTACAATGTCATGCCCCTCAAGATTATGAATATATTTGGATTCAACTTATTTAAGCCTTAATCTACCCTTATAATCCATATTTTATGAGCATAACAAAATGAATACAAATTATTATCAAAATATGCTTAACGCAGAATAACAAATATACAGTAAAATTGGTTTCTATTCAATAAGGAAATAAAGTTGAAACTGTAAAATGCAGCGAAAAACAAGCTTGCTAGAATGGTGGTGGCTTATCTTTGAGACGAGATGTGAGGGTTGCACTCATTCGCCATAATATCATTAAAATGAGGCTCTCAAGGCCTTTTTACAATAAATAGGAATGTCAAAATCCCTAGACATCCAAAAACCTAACCCTGGGAGATGAAGCACCAAAAGTCATGTGGGCTCCATTTGGGTAAGTTAGTACATCAACTTCCTGTGGTCGTAACTTTTGCATATGATCTTCGTTTTAGGTGAACAATATCCCATTTGAAAGTTATCTCCGAGGGATACACATGTTGATTTTGGAGATCCCTAAAAACATTGTTTAGGGCATCAAAATGACCTCGGAAGTCAGCGACCTGAAAACTAAGAAAAATCTGTCGAACTGAAAACTACTAAAATGAGCGAGTTGGAGTAGGTGGGAGGCCAACAACATCCATTTGGATCAATCCTCCCCCCTTAGGAAGAAATGGTATCCATTGCATTAAGTGCCCCCATTGGATGATGAAATTTCTACTGAATTTGGCCCTGGGTGAGCCACTTGCCATGGTGGAGGAGTTGCCCTACTCTAAGAACTCGAATAAAGATGGATCCTTTGTTGGCAAGTTCCGTTGACCTATTTTTCCACAATATTATCATTGGATTCCTTTTGTGTGTAGTCGAGGTTGAGCTATGTTGGTGTCAGTTGTTATGATATCTCTAAGGTGTCCAATAATGTTGGGAAATAATGTCGAAGGAGATCCACATTGAACATTGGGTGCAAGCCAATGAAAGGAGGAATGTTGAGCTCAAAAACATTATCACCTAAAGCCTTGGTGATGGTGTACAACCCACAAAAGAGTGGGAGAATCTTTTGATGGGGTCTGATAAGACGTTCTTTCTGCAAATGCAACCAAACTTTGTCTCCCACCTAAAACTTATGTGGCACCCGATATTAATCATGGTACTACTTGTACTTGTCATTGGACTTCTGTAGGATATATTGAACCTATTGGTGGATGTGATGGATATGCTCAATGAACTGAGTGGCTTTGTTAGCTTCAGTTGGAGTAGGAGATGAGTTGAATGAGGTGACCATAAAGGGTAGTGCAACATCTATGGGACCCAATGCTTGGAATCCCAACCCCACCTGAAAGGGGTTGTGGCTAGTTGAGCTATGTAGGGATTGGTTGTAGCTATGCTAGACATAGGGAAGACTCTCATCCCATTTGCGAGGGTGCTTGGAATTATAAATGAACAATATATGAATGATCATTCTATTTACGAATTCGATTTGGCCATCTGTTTAGGGGCGCAAGGCCATGGACTTGTTGAGATTCATGTCCAACAATGACCAATGGCTCGACTAGAAGGTGCTAAGAAATTGACTGTCCCGATCTGAGACAATGGTTTTGGGGATTTCAAAACGTACACAGATTCGTTCAAAGAATATCTTGGTAGTGGCCTCTTCTATGATGTTATTCTTGCAGGCGGCCATAATCACCATCTTAGACAAGAGATCAATAACCACAAAACACAGTCATTTCCCCACTTGGTGGATGGGAGGCCCGACATGTAGTCCATGAATATGGATTCTCATGGAATGTCAGGAGTAGGAAGAGGGGTGT
>SNQJ01S0013386.1:263471-280581 GCA_010110895.2 Picea sitchensis | reverse complement strand
ATTAAAAAAAAAAAACAGATTCAGAAGAAGAAGACATTGATGGGGAAGTGAATATTGAAGTAGAACTCGTTAGTGCCTTAGAAGAAATAGATATACTCAGGGGAAAGAATAAAAAATAGAAAGATAAATTGAAGAAATATGAAAATAAGGATCATGATCTTGATGAAACAGAAAAAGAAAAAAAAATGTTATCATCATAAAGACTCAACTAGAAGAGGCAAAAAGGATGGAAGAAGTGGTGAGAAGCCAGCTGAAAGAAAAGGAAGAAAATTGTGAGAAGCTAGAGGCTGAAATTGTTTCCTTAAGAAAGGAACTAGAGACAACAACTAATCAGTTGAGTAGAAGATTGAAGTTGGGAAAAATTAATGAAATATTAGATAATATTCTTAGTTACCAAAGGTCACCATTCATTAAGATAGGTCTTGGCTACGAATAAAAATACCCTCGAGGGTGATGCAAGCACTAAGGTCACAAATCCATCGGGAAATAAAAATGAAGAAAAAACTAAAATCTATGCTAATATTCTCAAAGTCTCCATCGATAATGAAATAAGAAACATGAAAGGAAATGATGACCAACAAAAACTTGATTCTTCTCACAAGAACAACAAGAATCATTTCAGAAGAGTTGTTCCACCAAGAAGGCCTTTCACAAGCCGGCACCAAAATCTCTTTCTTGGGTATTGTTTTTCTTGCAATAATTTTGGTCATAAAGCACTAGATTGTAGAGATTATGTAAGAAGTGATCATGTGAAAGATACAAATAGAGGTTCTTATAAGACCTCAAAGAATGATTATGTGAGCAACAAAACCAGAAGTTCTCATGGTTTTGTTGATAGAAACTACAATTCATTTTCTCCCCTACTTGATTACAATATTGAATGTTATAAGTGTAATAACTATGGGCACATAGCACATGACTGTAGAAGAAGCATAATAAAGTCTCCTAAGAAAAATAGGGAAGAAGATGTTCTTACCAAGAATAGAGAAGAAAACACAAAGGTGAGGAAAATGAAACAAGAATAACCAAAGAAGGAAGAATGTGGACTTGCAATGTATGCTCAAGATAAAAGAATCCAATGGTACATTGATAGTGGATGTTAAAAACACATGATAGGGGATCAGAACAAATTTCTCACCCTAAAGGAAGAAAAACAAGACAGTGTTACTTTTGGGGATAATGCTTGTGCAAGGATAGTTGGAAAAGGTATAGTTAGTCTTGATAATGGAAATACTAAAGCATGGAATGTCTTGTATGTTGAGGGGTTAAAACACAATATTCTAAGTGTCAGTCAAATGTGTGATCAAAATTACAACCTCACATTTCTTTCTAAAGGATGTGAGATAAGGAAAGCAGGTTTAGGGAGATTAATGGAAAATGAAAATAGAACCCCAAGCAATGTGTACATTCTCGATGAAGTCAAAGGAGAAAAATGATGTATGGGACAAGTAAATGAAAGTTGGAATACATTGCCACCAAAGAACAAGTTGTAGATATTTTTACCAAACCCCTTCCCAAAGACACATTTGAATACCTCAGACAAGAAGTTGGGAGTGATATCCCACTTATATCTTCAGTAAAGGGAAGCACAAGCTCAGGGGGAGCATCCATTTTCCATTGATGTCAAAGGGGGAGAAGTTTCAGATAGAGAAATAATTGCAGATGCGGGGGAGTATTACAAAATTGACTATGGGTTGTCATCAATGATAAAGGAGGATATTGCAAAGACATGGAGAGACTACATATGTACAAGATACAGATTGCAAGATGGATATTGTTGGAAATATTGTTTTTTGGATTTTTGATGCTCAGTTTGGATACCTTATCTTTAAAGGCCTTTTTACTCTAAATACCTAGCTCAAATGAGAGCATAGGATATATGGTTGGAAATTTTACTCTGAGACCTTTCAAATGGTATATGTCACACCTTTTAACTCCATAGGAATGAGGAGATATGAAGTATTTTGTCAGGTTAGCCCAGCCAGTGTTACTAGTCGACCCATAAGTGAACGTAGAAACACTATAAATACAAGATAGATGTGCACATTTGAAGATCATATAAGCAAGAAGAGAAAGTACAATTGCACAGAAGAGATATGAGGTGCACAAGAGGATCTAGGGAGTATTCTTGGGGTGTAAAGGTGCACAAGAGGAATTTTCTTGGAGTTTTAACGGTGCACTATGAAGGACTAAGGTCTATGATGTTGCAAAGTGCGTTGTTTTGAGGTTGTGATGCTACAGTCTAGAATTATATTCTTGGAATGATTCTATGAGGTTCGTGAGGGCATGAAGGCTAAATTTGACTAAGGTTTGAAGCTATGTCTGGGGTATGAAGCAAGGAGAGGTGTTGGAGCATGAACGTTAAGGGTATGATGATGTTGTGAAATGCATGAAGTATGAAACATGCATGTGAATTTAGAAGTATTGTGTGTATGGAGATCTTATATTGGTGCCTATATAGGTCTTACAGAGTTGGTGCTCAGTTGATATGGTGCTAAGCGAAAGATATTGGTGTATCCAGTAGCTTGGTGCCTACAATCTTTGTAATAGTAGGTTGTTGCCTACAGACATTTATAAAGCTAAGTTTTTGTGGTTTTCTCTCACAAGGATTTCCAAATTAAATTTTATGTATTGTGACTTAAGTTTACATTCATTTACTATTTTAAATCTAATGAATGATTGATGAATTCTCATTTAAAGTAAAAATTATCTTATAATGATTCAACCCCCCCCCCCCCCCCTCTAAGTATAATCATAAGTTCAACAATCTTTAAATGATTAGTGTAAACACTGCAAATTGTTATTGCAATAATTTGCACCCTATGTAGTATCTCTACCCCATCATCTGAAGTTTTAGTATTGATAGAGAATTTGGTGGTGAAAGATGTCAATATTAGTGAGCTGAATAATAAAATTGAGGAGAACTACAAAGCACAACATTTGGAATTTGAATTAAAGGTTCAAAACTTGAAAAGAAAAGTTTCTAATTTAGAACATAGGTTACAGTATGATAAGTCCCAAGATTTGAAAGATTTGCAGCAGATTTCACAACAGAAAAAGTCACAAGTTTTGAGATGGGTAGTTGACTTGCCCCAAGAAGAGAAAGAAAGCGTAGATGATTTAAAGAAGGTAGTAGAAGATCTAAGGAAGATATGAAAATAATAGAAAACAAAATAGCAACAAAGGATGAAGAGATGAAATAAAAAGAGAAAATGCATGATGAGAGCTACCAAAAAAATGTTAAGTTAGTGAGAAGAATTCCAAATCTAGATAAAGAGCTCAAAGATCTTGTTACCATTGCATTTCCCAAAGGATCAGAAGGGGTACCAAGAAAGAAAAAAGTGTCCACATGGAATTTTATTCTTCTAGAGATAAGGCATCACAAAAATTACCTCCCAAGAGCCCTTGCATTACGAAATAACATGGGATCATTCCCTATTTTTTTTATCAACACTTTTAAGACAAAGGGCTCTAATTTTTCTATTTTACTTTATATTAATCTTATATTTTCTTTGATATATTTCACTTGATGTGTTGTGAAATTATCTTACATCATACTAAGGTGTGATCCAAAAAGCCTTCTTCACTTTTTTTAAATAATTATGAAAAACTGCTAAAGTATTTGCACATTGTCCACTTTAATAAAGGTGATTTGTTTTGCAACTATTATTCATACTTTAGCTAAATGTAAATAAAGTTTGTAGATAACTTGTGATTATTTTTCATGATTTCTTATATATGGATTTATAATATTTTACATATTTGAAGATTGTAAATATGAATAATTTGAAGAGGAGAAAGACGTCTTTATCAAGGAGATTGAAGGAAATTTTGTGAGTCACTAGACTTTTTCTTGGTTTAATTTTATGACATCCATAAAAAAAAATTTAAATGGTATCATACTTTCTTGGATTGAATTGTAATGTAATGCGTTCAAAGCCTCCGCAAAAATTACATTACAAAATCTTCATGCCTTAGAATATTTTAAACCTTAATTAGCTAGATACAAACATTTTTCTCAGAAAAATGCACACCGTGGACAATAAATGCACTCTTGAATGTTTATGAGGTATGCGTGTCCATTTGACATCCTTCCATTACCTTAAAATGCATGCCCACTGATAAAATAGTCCATTGTTACTTGAAAGTGAAATTTGGTTATAAAAATAGAGTATGAATAAGCCTACGAGGGTTTAGAAAAATGCACATCCTTATATACATAATAACTCCACATGTAACATAAAAGTATAGGGTTGACTTGAAAAACATTTACTACAAAACCCATGTAGTCTTAAATTTTCCAATTATTTTTGGCATGCATGTAGTCAATATACTAAACAAGCATTTTAATGTTTTTTTGCACTTTTTCATCACAAATAGTAAAATGCACACCTTGTAGGAAGGTCAAAATTAATTTTTTTGTATTTCTAAGTCTTCCTTAAAACATTAAGAAACTACATACAATATTATAATTTCATTTTCAATCTGGAAAAATTAAGAAAAATGCTTATCACATCATATATTATTTTGTCATTTTGCATACAATAATTAAATTAATGCACACCACAACAAAATCGCCCACAACACAAAAAAAAATCTATAAATTTATTAATTTAAATAGAAATTTCACACGATGACAAAAACGTATAGAAAATAATCATGATTAGTTTATGTAAACTTAATTGAGTAAATGACCAATGTTCTCCAACCTCATTACATTCACAAAGCTTATGCACAGATCTCTATAACTTGCAATAACCAACATTACAAAACTCACAAAGCTTATGCACAAATCTCTATAACCTGCAATAACCAACATTACAAAACCTCAAATAAATAAAGAACCAAAAGTCGTTTGTTCATTCACAAACTTCATATTTATGTATATGATCCTTGGCTTTTGGCCTTCCACCTATCGTAATTATCCAAATTCCAAATACACCCCTTACATTCCAAGGCTTTATAAAATTTCATGAAGGACAATAAGATTATAATTCAAATTTGTATTAATTACTCAGAAATATCGTAACTATCCAAATTCCAAATACACACCTTACATTCCAAGGCTTTATAAAATTTCATGAAGGACAATAAGATTATAGTTCAAATTTGCATTAATTACTCAGAATTCCAAGGCTTTGTAAAATTTCATGAAGGACAATAAGATTATAGTTCAAATTTGCATTAATTACTCAGAAAATGCATGCAAAAAATTTGTATATGTGTTTCTTGAGAAAGTGGAACATGATTGTTGGAAACCTAATTTGTTAGGGTTATGGTATTAGTCACTTGTGAATTAATATGAAATGTCTATTATAGTTATTAAGGTGAATTGAGTTATGGTAGTGCTCCATAGCAATTCTTTCAGTGTGCAGGATTTTCTGAGGTCTGTTCCTCTGCCTACAATTCATCTGACTCTGTGAGTAGAAAACGTCCCTTTGCCCTTCTAGTCAGTTCTTGTGCGTTAGCCAGTCTATGGTAGCACTGCTCTGTAGCACAATTAAGTTTTTCTCCTTGCATTCATTCTCAATGATTTCTCGTGTCCTATCTCCTTCAACAGATTCTCTCTACCTGTGTGAAATATCTGTGTGACCCTCTCTACTTTCGCCTCTACTCTTTGCGAAATCGCTGCATACATAAATGTTTGTACCTCTACTCTTTGTGAAATCGTTGCGTACAGAAATGCCTCTGAAATATTAGAAGATATCATCACTCTCCTATCCATTCGATTTGTGCTCTCTTTGCGCAAAACCTTAAAAAGTATATATCCGGATAGAGTCCTCTCCGGATAGCGCAAAACATTGGCAACTGTGATATAAAGCTTTTTTCTGAAAGCTACTAGTTACTCTAAAATACATATATACTTTGGGTTTTGGTTGTAGTTAATCCTTCATTTCATTAGGCATGTAGATCTGTGAATCTGAATGGACTCGAAATATTGAACCTTCGCATTTTTCTCTCTACTAATGTTATTCTTTAAGTAAATCTGATACTTGAACCAAAGTTTCTGGCAATTCTTGTGCCATGTCAAGAGCATACTGCAATTCATGAATATGACAATGGGTTTGACACTAGAACGTCTTGAGTGAATGTTGACCTATAACCATTGCTCTCAAATGGTGGATAAGGCATTGGCCTCTCCGTTATAATTGGATGTTTCTTCCCAAGTTTAACTTGTAGCTTTTCACCATCCATACTGTACTGTAGCAGAGAGGGGAAATATTAGTTTATTTCGATGCTCAATTTCTAGAAAGAACAAGAATTTGGTGGATCTTTGGAGAAAAAGAGAGACAAATTCAACTATGAAAATCAATTCAACTCCAAAATCAAGGTATACTTGTAAACATTATTTTTTTAAATTTACTTGTACCTTTTGAAATTAAGTTACATTGTAAACTAGTGCATTTTCAGTAGAAGTTGACACCCCTCATTTGTTGAGTTTGCATAGTAGAGTCTAATTGTTAAAGGGTGGAGTTGCAAGAAACCCTTGAAGTCTAAGTCAGTGTTTAAATGGCTCAAATTGATGAACTGTTAGAGTTACAGTACACTCTAATACTCTCAACTGATGGCAATATGGTCACAATTGACAAGCAACTATGCAATCTGTTCTAATTTGTTTGCAAGTTTCACAAGCCAAAGTAGGATTGCTTCAAACTCAGACTTGGGTTATTCATGATAAACTTGTTGGACTACAATTGTCATTAGACCAAAACCTGTAGGTGTTAGTCTCCTCGACAATCGTCGGAGTTAGGATCCATGATATGGGGTTAACCCATGTCATGAGACTCGCAGTAAGCGTCGAATCCAATGTCCAACAATCTCCCCCCAAGCCCATGCCAAGCGAGTTTCGAACTCGACACCTGACGCTCTAATACCATTTGTTGGACTATGATTTTCACTAGACCAAAACCTGCATGCGTTAGTCTCCACCACAATCATTGAAGTTACGATCCACGAGATGGGGTTAACCCATGTCACGAAACTCGTGGAAAGAGTTGAACCCAATATCCAACAAAACTTGGACGAAAGAATCTTTGACATTATAAACTAGTCTTTGTTCAGAACAACCCTCCTTTTGAAGATGATGATTCAAATCAACAGTCAACGCAGGATCAACTCAGCGAGCCAACTTCATATTCAAGTGTAGATAAAGTGAAACCCTCTCTTTCCAAACCAATCATCATACCTTGGGAAAAAATCAAAGACAACAAGCACAAAACAGGTATCGAATATGAAAAGGATGTCACCTTTCATATTCCATATTATACCAAACAAATCCAGTTCCAGAGTGTTGGATTGCTTCAAGAAAATTCATATTCACCTACTCCAGTTCAAGAGTAGATTCTAAAATACCAACATTGTCATCAAGTTGGCCACATGGAAGATCAGTGCTTCGATATTCATCCTTGTGAGCATTGTGGAAAGCACAATCATCCTTCAGACAGATGTTCCAAATGCAAGAAACCTGCAAGAGTAAAGAACCACTATGGGTGGATGAATTCTTGGCAATGGTCATCAAAAATCAAGAAGATATATTAGTCATACCGAATAATTCATTCTCTTGTATTGAAACATCTTGCAATGAAAATATTTGCATCTTCTCACCTTGTACCTAACAGGGGGGAACAACATTAGTGATTGATAGTGAGGCTTCAAGTTTCAAAGTCCTATCAATCGAGTAGTAACAAGTGAGCATGACAAGCGAGAGTGATTTGGTTTGTGGTAATCCCAAAACCACCAGATTGGTTTGTGGTTTTCCTTAAGCCACCACTTAGTAGAAGACTTACAACTTCTACTAGACAACAGTTTGTGGTGTTCTTTAAACCTCCACTTAGTACAAGACTTACAAATTATGCTAAGTGGAGGTTTAAGTAAAACCACAAACTGTTGTCTAGCATAAGTTGTAAGTATTCTACTAAGTGGTGGTTTAAGGAAAACCACAAACCAATCTAGTGGTTTTTGGATTACCACAAACCAAATCACGTTCGCTTGTTACTGTTCAATTGATGGGACTTCAAAACTTGAAGCCGGACTGTCAATCATTGATATTGTTATGTTGTTCCCCCTATCAGGTACAAGGTGAGAAGATGCAAATATTTTCACTGCAAGATGTGTCAATACTCAAGAATAAATTCTTCGGTGTGACTGATATATCTTCTTGATCATTGATGACCATTGCCAAGAACTCATCCACCCATAGTGATTCATTTTTTCTTGTAGGTTTCTTTCATTTGGAACATCTGTCTGAAGGATTATTGTGCTTTCTGCAATTCTCACAAGGATGAAGATCAAAGCATTGATCTTCATCCTTGTGAGAATTGTGGAAAGCAGGATCAACCTTCAGATAGATGTTCCAAATGTAAGAAACATGCAAGAGTAAAGAATCATTATGGGTGAATGAGTTCTTGGAAATGGTCATCAATAGTCAAGAAGATATATTGGTCATACCAAAGAATTCATTCTCGAGTATTGACACATCTTGCAGTGGAAATATTTGCATCTTCTCACCTTGTACCTGACAAGGGGTAACAACATAACAACATCAGTGACTGACAGTCGGGCTTCAAGTTTCCAAGTCCTATCAATCGAGCAGTAACAAGTGAGTGTGATTTGGTTTGTGGTAATCCCAAAATCACTAGATTGGTTTGTGGTTTTCCTTAAACCACCACTTAGTACAAGACTTACAACTTCTGCTAGACAACGGTTTGGCTTTTTCCTTGAAGCTCCACTTAGTAGAAGACTTACAGCTTCTTCTAGAGAATATTTTATCGTCATCGTTAAACCAGTATTTGAGAGCACTTCCAATTAGTAGAATACATCACCTTCAACTTCTAGCTAAATTAGGAAATGTTTTGAGAACCAATGTTCCCTAGAGCCAAGTTAAAGAATTTGTGGTCATCCATAAACCACTAGATTGGCTTGTGGTATTCCTTAAATCACCACCATCATTCAGTGGAATACATCAACTTTTGCTATCCTTTTGGTTTGTGGTCATCCCAAAACCACCAAGTTTAGAGAGCACATTTATCCATTGGCGATTGTCCACTTCATATCTCAGTTGCACATTTCCAAATTTCAGCTCTTTTCTTGGACTCACATACACCAAGCAACCTCTTGGAAGATGAATCCAAAGCTCAAGCTCATGTATTTATATGTGTATCATATTAATGAAATCGCAACTCACACTTATCTCTTATTTTGTGTGTTCCAACAATGACCATAGATTTGCACCTTGTTGACAAAACCTATATCTTATAATTTTAAAATTCACTTCCAATTTCCCACAAAGAATCTGTCAAGGTAGCAACTTTTGCATTTTCAAACTGAAATTGACCAAAATTGTCTTGTTTCACTAAAATGCACACCTAGGGTGAATTTCTTGTCCAAAATGAGTGATTAAAATTTGAGAATATGTATTTTCTCATTCCTCATATTTTTGTGTTTCCATATTTTCATTTTGAGCCTTCAAACTCATTTCTATGCAAAAACACTCAAATTTTGCTATCTTTTTAAAAAATATCCAAAAAATATAATGCACACCAACAACATCAAATGCACTCCTCATCATGGGTGATGCAAAAAGGATGTAATATCTCAAATTATTGGTGAAAGTAAAGTCAAATGTTACTGCATGTAGAATGGAAACCAAATATTTCAAAATATGCATGCCTTGGCTATTGTCTTATGTGAAAATGAATGATTTTTGCATGCTCTATGTGCATTAGAATGCCCACAACATCAATTTGATTCAATGAAATGCACTGTGTGCATTAAAAATTGCACACTGCACTACAAAATTCACACCATTCTATCAAATGTACAACACAATAATAGCACTCAAAATGCATTAGAATATGTAAATGCGCTAATTTAAACAAAAAAATTCACACATACTCTTATGACAAAAAAGTATAGCAAAGACATCCGACAATAGTCTCTTCAATCAAATGCAGTGTTTATGATGGGTGATGAAAAAAGATGTAATATTTCAAATTCGTAGTGAAACTAGAGCAAAATGTTACCACATGTAGAATGAATTTTCAATATGACAATCTTAGGAAATGCTTACCACATCATAAGATTCTTTCATTATTTTATATACAATGTTACTTTTTTATCATCTTGAACTTTTTTCTTTTTTGCTTTTCTCTTAATTGTTTTAACAACACCACTTTTTATATTATTATTAGTTGTCATCATTGGGATATCAACAACTTCCCCTTGAATTTCTTGTATTTTATTTCTTTGCACTGCCTTGTTTCTTGAGGATGAAACGCCCATTTTAATGTGAATCATAGCTTCCATCATTGGGATATCAACAATGGCTGCCCCATGTGCTTCTAGTGTTTCACCGCTCCACCTTGCTTCATTTCTTGAGGATCAAACACCATTTACACTATGATTTTTAGTTTCCATCATAGGGATGTTAGCAACAAATACCCCTTGGATTTCATGTTTCACCCCTCTTCCTTTGTGAATTTTTCACAGTGAACTTAGCTAGTAGAAAAGTCGCACAAACTTGAGAGAGAAAGAAGAGAGGAGAGAAAAAGAATGAATTGTATTAAATTTTTGAGTAAATGGTAATGATACACATTATATACTCTATATGGCTAAGTGAATGTGCCATAGTAGTGATCTAGAGAGATCTAGAAACTCACTGACAGAAACAGAAGTAATCTGCCACCTAGTCCTAGTTAATTGGTCCATGCAATCATCGGTTAGTTGAGTCACACATGTGGAAGTGAGAGAAACACATGAAATCACAAGATATGCACCCTCTTGGACACATGCATGATGTATGTGCACTCTTGGTGAGGAAACTGAGGTGAACATGCAACTTCCTGTGATAAAATCGAGGTTTTCATGCATGAGTGACCTCCACTAGTCTAACTGAGGTGTAACTGACTATGAATTGAAGAGGGAAAGAACATATTTTGTAGAAGGTTTCATTATTTGTAGGGGAATATTCTCAAAAGATAATATTATCATCTATGGAAGAGCCCTCATCATTGGACTATCAACCTTAGAAAAAAAATTACCTAGGTGAGTGTGTAATATCTCTAACACCCCCCTGAGCACTACTAGGGTGTACATGATGAATGGGTCCCAACAACCAATGCCATGTTATATACCCATTGTACAATGCATCTAAGAATGAAACATTGAAAAAATAGAGGAAAGAGGGAAAACCTCATGGGAAAAAACCCCCCTCAAAGTACAATGTATCAAAAAATGAAGAAGGAAAGACATATGCTAAGTAGTTGTGTCCTTCACTCCAAGACGATCGAGCTGGAAGTGGAAATTTTACAAAGTAAATTTCTTGGTGAAGATGTTTGTAGTCTATTCAGCGGATGGATAGTACTACAAATCGATGATCCTATCATGTACCATCTCTTTGATGTAATGCATATGGATCTCGACGTGTTTGGTCCATTGTTGTTGCATTGGGCCTATGAAAAACTTGAGAGTACTCTAATTGTCAGACCAAATGACAGTCGGACAATGAAATTGGATGCCAATATTAGTGAGGAAGTTTTGAAGTCAACGTGGATGAATAGTAACATTGGTTGCTCCTTTGTACTCGGCCTCTGCTGACGATAGAGGAATAGTTGATTTTTTTTTCTCGACTAACAAATGGTATCGGAACCCAAACTAAGTATTTACCCAGACATGGACTTATGATCTGTGTTATTTCCAACCCAATCAGAATCGGTGAATCCCATGAGATCCAATGCACAATATGTTTCATAGTGGATCCTATAACCTATGGTGCCATAAACATATCTAAGGATGTGCTTTGAATCTTTCCAATTAGCTCATGTGGCTCCTGCATGTACCTAGAAACTTCCCCTACTGCATGTGAGAGATCCGGCCAGGTGAGGGTGAGATATAGAAGGATCCCCACAACCTGTAGATAGAAGGTGTTTTCCACCACTTTTTGTATCCTCTCCATCCTCAACATGCACACTAGACAGAAAGGGTGTGGTTGTCGACTTGTAGTCGGTCATGTGGAATCTAACCAAGAGATCTCGGACATACTTAGTCTGAGATAGCTTGATGCCTAAAGCATCCTGACTGATCTTGAGACCAAGGAAATAGTGCAGTGTACCCATGTCTTTCATAGAGAATCTGTCGTGAAAAAATTATTTGACCACAACAATTGTTGAGGAAGAACTTCATGTGATCGAGAGGTCATCAACATAGAGAACTAAGATTCGCGAGTCTGAGTTTCTCAGCATGTAGACGTTTAGATCTAATTTGAATCTAAAAAAATGTTGAGAATGTAAGTAGGCATCCATCTTCACATACCATGCTCTAGGTGCCTACTTGAGGCCATAGAGTGATGTTTTAGTCGGCATACTAAGCATGAGTTATGTATGAACCCCTAGGGTTGCTCCATATAAATATCCTCTGAGATATCCCCATGAAGAAAGGAATTATTCATGTCCATCTGGTGAACTTCCCACCCCCTTGTTGTTGCAATGGCAAGGGCCAATCAGATGGGGTCCATATTTTCTACAGGAGCAAAGGTCTCACCATAGTCTATCCCATGGATCTACTAAAAACCTTTGGCAACTAGTCTTACTTTATACCTACTCACATGTTTGTCTTCTTCCTTTTTGGTCATGTAGATCCATCTACATCTGAAAATATTTCATTTTGAAGGAAGCAGAACCAGATCCCAAGTTTGCTTCTCGAGAAGAGATTTGTACTCCTCTTGCATAAAGGCTTCCCAGAAGGGATTCCCTACAGCCTCTGCATAGGTTTGTGGGTATGAATCTAGAAACATATAGAAATGGATGGGAATCATTGGTTTGATAGTTGTGAGTGCATGAGGAGGATCCTCAAATTGATACATCATCCTCCTATGATCTATTGGATCCCCCACAAGGTCTCATGCTTCTTGTAGGGTGGTCTTTTCCCACTTGGGAATCTATGGTGGCTCAACATATGCATCCTCATCATATTTTAAATCAAATTCGAGCTCATATCTGAACCATGATATGAGTGAGTGGAATCATCATCACTGATGTCGGGTGCATGCAATGGTACAGAGGTATCTACATGTGGCTTCGACAGTGCATGCAAGGGAGTTTCCTCAAATTGAACATTGTACTCAATGATGATCCTGTCAGTGGAGGGATAAAGTAACCTATAACCCTTCACACCATCTAGATATCCCATGAATATGCATGTGGTACTCTACGGATCTAATGCTTTCCTCTTTTTAGAGGGTACATGGTCCCATACGCGTGATCCAAATATTTGAAAGTGGGTGACTTTTGGTTTGTTTCCACTCCATGCCTCAAAGGGAGTCTAGTCCTTAACATATATGTGAGGATATTTGTTCTAAATGTGGTTAACAGAAATAAGTGCCTCAACCCAAAGCTTGGGCGGTAGATATCTTGCATGCAACATGCAAGTGGCTATCTCCTTGAGGAATATGTTCTTCCACTCAACTACTTCATTCAGTGGTTGAGTGTAATGCATGTGTGTTGCAGTTATATACATGCCTCTAAAAAAAGATGTTGGACATCTCAGTTCACATATTCCCCCCATTGTTTATGTAGAGGATTTTTATATTTCTCATGGATTGAGTCTCTGTGTGTGCTTTGAAGACTTTGAGACACTCAAAAACTTCGTACTTATTCCTAAGAAAATACACCCAAGTGTATCGTGAGAAATAATCAATAAATGTAAGCACGTACTTTACTTTGTTAATGGATGGATGAGAAAAGGTTCCTGTCATATCACTATATATGAGATCCAAAGGAGAGGAGGCCCTATAGGCCTTCCCTTTCTCAAACTTCTCTTGAGGATGTTTTCCAAGAACGCATCCTTGAAAAACTCCTTTTGAAAAGTGTATTTTGGGAAAGTCATTGACCATCTCCTATTTTCATAGTTGTTGCATGTATTTGAAGTTTAGATGGTGAATCTCTTGTGCCATAATCTAATAGTATCATCAGCATGTGTCAGTGGTAAAGCAGAATCAGATTTAGCAATGGATTTACTGAAATTATACAAATGAGATTGGTGGTTTACCACACCAACAAAAATCATGGAGGTATCATGCATATCAGATACGGTTACGGAATTAGGTGTAAACTCCACCTTTTTTCCTGTACCAGAATGTGTTATGATAAACAAAGAGTAGATTCACTAAGAGTTTTGGAACATGCAAAACATTCTCAAAACTTTTGTGTTGGAGTTCTACTCTACATTGTCCAATGACCTCAGCTAAGGTATCATCTCTTGTGAGGATGGTAGGACCCGTGCATGTACAAATAGAAGATAAAACATTTTATGTTGATTCCCTATGATGGGATGCACCTAAATCTAAGATTCATGCATCATGAGAAGAGTTAATGGCAATCGGTTCATGAGAGTTACCTCATTTTTTTGGTGCTTGATCTTCTAACTTATTCTTTGCAACTTCAAGAGTGTGATCCCCATGGTTGTTCTTCTGAAGAATCTGCGCCATTAGATAATTTTGTTTCTTCATGCATGTCGATTCAGGATGATAGTTGTGGTTGCAGTAACCAAATTTGTTCTTCCCTTTCCTTCCTTTTCTACCTTTGGAGCTTGAATAATCATTGAAGGGTTTGGATTACCCTTCCTTGTTTGGATCTACATGCACCTTTTCCACCTTCGGAGCCTGAAGAATCATCGAAGGGTTTGGAATACCCTTCCTTGTTTGTCTTTGCATGCGCCTTTCCCTTGATTTTCTATTTGGACTTTGAATTGGAAGTGGTGTTGCTTTCATGCACAGCAAGTGCATGTGCACTGGTTTCCTTTTGATGAGATAATCTTGCTCATGTGCGATGGATTTAATAAATTGATCCAATTTCAAAAAAATTCAGGTTGCTCCTGAAGTGAATCTGTTTGTATGGAATGATGAGACGAAAACAGCATAATCCAGACCATGTTTTTCCAAGATAGAAAGGGTTAATTGATTGTGTTGAGTGGATTTGTTTATTCCATGTCCCTTCAGATGAAGGAGGAGGGACTTGAACTTCGTAAATAAGTCTTTGATATTTTCAAAATTCCTCATATCTAAGGAATTTAACTTGACCTCAAGCATATGGCCTCTCATTTCGTCTTGTTTTCCAAAGAGATCCTTCAACTTTGTCCAAATATCATCTGGTGTGGCACAAGATTCAATGTGAAATAGAAGCTCGGGAAACATAGACATGCAAAGGATTCCATAGGCCTCATCCATGCAGTTGAGATACATTTTTTCTCGATAGGAAAATTTGGCTCCACCTCTCTATCCATGGTAATCGGGTACAAGTCTCTACATCTGAGCTAATGAATAATTTGTAGCTTCCACTCGAAGTAGTTATGAGGTGTGAGAATTATTTTCGATGAGTAATCCATATTTTATAACTTTATCTCCCTCATGTGCCTACAAATGAAATGCTTTTTCACTTTCTCCTAGCAATCAAGGCTTTGATACCATGTGAACTTTTCACAATGAACCTAGCTAGTAGAAAAGTCACACAAACTTGCAAGAGAAAGAAGAGAGGAGAGAAAAAGAATGAAATGTATTAACTATTTGAGTAAATGTTAATAATACACATGATATACTCTACATGGATAAGTGAATGTACCATCATAGTGATCTAGAGAGATCTAGACACTCACTGACAGAAACCAAAGTAATATGTCACCTAGTCCTAATAAACAGGTCCATGCAATCATTAGTTAACTGAGTCACATGCGTGGAAGTGAGAGAAACACATGAAATCACAAGATATGCACCCTCTTGGCCACATGTGTGAGATATTTTCACTCCTGGTGAGAAAACCGAGGTGAACATGCAATTGTTGGTGATAAAATTGAGGTTTCCATGCATGAGTGACCTACACTATTCTAAATAAGGGGTAACTAGCTCTAATTTGAAGAGGGAAGGCACCCTATTTTGTAGGAGGCGCCCTAATTTGTAGGGGAATATTCTCAAAAGAGAATATTATCATCTATGGAATCTCCCTCAACATTGGACTATCAACCTTAGGAAAATAATTACCTAGGTGTGTGTGTAATATATCTAACAGTCTTGCCTCTTTTCTTGAGGTTGATGAAACATCTGAAGTTTTACTATGATTATTAGAAAACATCCTTGGGGTATCAATAGTAGCCACCCCTTTCATTTTTTGTGTTTATCACTCTGACCTATATCATTTTTTGAAATCAACAAGATTGAAAAAGTCAGAGTGCAAGAGAAACATATGCTTGCACAAATAATCTAGATTAACAAAGTCATAACAATATGCAATAAATTTAATCAACATAGAACTCATTAGTGGAGGGAAGGCCATATTATTGCTTTATTATGTTAACAACATGTTTTCCCTTACATTTTCCAAAGTGATGTGATTCGCGATAAGCCTCTTCACAATATTTTTTTATTGGCCTTGATCTTAAGATAGTTGTTTAACTACGAGGACATATTAATAGTTCAATATGCACATTATGAATTGTCTTACACTATAAAATGAAAATAGAATGAGATTACATTTAAAAGTAGGGCATACTTACTACTGGTGTACATGCAACCAATGATTTCTTAAACTATTTTATGAGTCAAAGAGTTGTTTCACTTGTTAAGAAGTGACCCCAGGGAAATGAGATTCCAATTGTGTTGTGATTCTTTATTTAGTGTTTTTTTTACTTATCATATGCAACATGAAGTTGGATTCAAATATATTAAGAAAAGAATATTCTGTCTAAATTTTTTGGAAAGTACCTTCTGACCTCGTAACAAGATTGAAAAATTGTGCTCTCATCTACTTTACAAGACACATTCTTTCATGTTGAAATGTGTTTCAATACTCATTAAATACTTTTTCTCGTCCTTCATTTATATTCCAAATTTTCATTTCCATATGCGTAATCTCCATTAATTCATTCCTTAACCATCACAAAGTATAAGTATGGATAGACCTAGTCATCTCAAGAGCATGGGCCCTGTTATCGCAAGGTTTGTAGGAGGGTTTTAGATAGCTTGAGTCAAGGCTTAAAACCGGCGTAACAGGAGCTTCCCCACCCACTGTCACCTCGATGGGGGGCTCTTTCTATTTAGGAGGGCTAGTCCAAGGGAGACGTCCCT